>JAODAI010487944.1:0-13800 GCA_027575025.1 Scotoplanes globosa
ACTCTTCTCCGCCTCTCCAAGTCGATCCTTCTCCTCTTCCAGGCCACCCACGACTACACATCCTTCCTGACTCTTCTCCGTCTCTCCAAGCCCATCCTTCTCCTCCTCTACCTCTTCCAGGCCACCCTCGATTACACATCCTTCCTGACCCTTCTCCGTCTCTCCAAGCCCATCCTTCTCCTCCTCTGCCTCTTCCATGCCACCCTCGACTGCACATCCGCCCTCCTGATTGTCGTCACTGTCCTCCCCATCTAGACCCTCGTTTACCTCCTTCACGTCAAATGTCTCTGCCCCGTCACTCCTCAACTCAACAACAACCCCCTCTTCCAGTTTGTTGTCCCCGTGCCTCCCCTCCCCGGCTTCCGGTAGTTCAGTCTCCAAATCGACATCACCTTCACTGTCCTGCTCTTCCCCATGAGAGCTCGCCTCCTCCTCTTCTTCCTCCTCCTCTTCTTCCTCCTCCTCTTCTTCCTCCTCCCCTTCTTGGGTTACTTCCTGGTCACCGGACTCATCTCCATCACTAAGGTCACGACCCTCCTCTTCTTGGTCAACAGGCTCGCTACCGGCTTTTCCCTCCATCACAGTATCTTCCAGTTCAGCGCTCCTTACCTTCTCCACCTCGACCTCATCTGAAACACAGTCTTCTTCTTCTTCATCTGCCACAAGTTCATCTTCGTCAGTCTTACGAGGACCCACTTCCCCCTCCAGAGTACCTCCAGCACCATCTACCACCGCAATCTCATCATGCTCTCTCTCAACCTCAATGTCCTTTGTCTTGACTTCTTCGGCCTCTTTCGAGATATCGATATCGAGCGCATCCTGGAAACTCTCCTCCGAGACCACGCTCCTCTTCTCCGCATCCTCAAACTCGTCTGTCAGATAAAAAGATAATATTGTCATTTTAATAGACTACTACAAACTTGACGGTAAAAGCAAGCAATGGATAAATATTTAATAGTTTTCTTGCATGTGCACCGGGTGCTTAGCGACTCTGCTGCATCTTCAAATCGTCGGGAAGATGAATTAAAGAAAACAAAATATTTGCATTAACAATATGATCAGTGTTCGATTTTAAGGAATTTTCACAGGTAGTCCGAGAACTACCAGCGATCATGACTTAAGTAGTCCGGCTATTTTCTGGGTAGTCCTGCCTTTTTATTATATAACAAATGGCACAAATGATTGTGATGTAAACATAATTGTTCTTCCTTCATGGTTGATTTATATATTTATCTACAATTTTACAATAGTCCGGCACTATTTTTAGTCCCAGGCTACCGAACAACCATTAAAATCGAACACTGATCAGTGAGATTTCCAAAATCATATTGTATAGTACAAGGCTTATCGTTAAGAATGTCTGTTCTTTTCATAGTTATGCGGTCGCTGGATTGATGAATGTGATCTCAAATTAGTGAAGCCCCTCAATCAAGCTAGAATGCATCATAACTAGTAAATGTTAATACACTTGTCACTTGTAATCATGCCCCCCTACCTGGGCATAGCGGGGACTGTTACCGTGACTTTACCGGGGATGTTCATCCCGTTACAGTCCCCGCTATGCCCGGATAGGGGGCGGGCTACAATTGACAGTGCATTATACACCACAAATACCGATAGTTGATTATGGATTGGATAGGATTGTTGGCCCTTTTCAATGCAGAGGTTATATGAGCCACCCAAAGCCTTTGGTTTACCAGGAGACATTGGAATATAGCATTATCATGCATGTGGTCTACACGGTAGTACAGGTATAATTATATAAATTATTATATGTGACACACCACGGCAAAACGGGTATTACGTCAGCAATTTTTATTTTGAGATAAATGCACATTTAATCAAATTTATGTAATTTTGTGCAAAATATAATTTTTCATATTTAACCATTTACAACCTATCTACTTCTCAATGCGTTGATGATCGTGAATCAGTTTTTCATAGCAACGGTGGAAATTGGGTAAAACTTTATAGTTTTTTAAAAATCAAGATTAATAAGGGCGCTATTCAAAATATTATATTAATGTGCAGACATCCGCCTACATTAATTACGAAAAGGTAATTTTGGTATCGATAATAATTCCATAATAAACATTGTTATTGAAGTTGAAAATGTATGACCGTTATATACAATTACAAATATGAAATTATCATTTAGGAATGCAATTGAACTATTGGACAACATTATTGAATGTAACATTGAACCATGCATAAACTTTAACGCATGATTTCTGGTCATTGTCATTTTTCGCTTCCAATTTCAACCACCTTCCAAGTATATCAGTTTTATGATTGTGGTATCAAAATAAAGATTAAAATCACAATATTGTCGGTGGCCGACATAATAACTAAGTTGCCATGGTGTGACACACCACTCAATACATGTACAGTATGTTAAAGATAATGCTGCTGGTTGACTCAGCTTGTATCCTTGAGCAAGGTACTTTGTCTCGAGTTACTCTGTAGCCACCTTGGTCCACCGAGGACAGTAGGTGGACGTCGGGAAGGGCATCCGATCACTAAGGGCTACAACCGCTTCAGAAAAGTCCTTGCATCAGCAATGCACCGTCTAAACTCCGCAAGAGGAGTGACAAGACGTTAAACAACTTCAACATCATAATGATCTGTATATATACCACAACCAACACCCAACATGATTTAAGTGGATATTAATACACATGTACAGTGTGATAAAGATAATGTTAGATATAATGATATGTATACATATACCCACAACCAACACCAACATGATTTAAGCGGATATTCACAGACAAAGGTTACAATCGTGCAAAAACATGAAGAGGTGCAAT
This sequence comes from Scotoplanes globosa, assembly GCA_027575025.1. Taxonomy (NCBI): domain Eukaryota; kingdom Metazoa; phylum Echinodermata; class Holothuroidea; order Elasipodida; family Elpidiidae; genus Scotoplanes; species Scotoplanes globosa. Next base: position 2,811 of record JAODAI010487944.1, read on the forward strand.
TATTGACAAGCGCCCTCCAACGAATCAGCATAAGTATTAAAGAGCAGGATTATAGCAATATATAAAGGATTGATGCATATGTGTGGCAGAGTAATATACGTTTCAACATCCATTCTAAATTTGTTAAAATACTACATAAATCATTGTATTGATTGATTTTCTATATTGAACTCCCATCACAATTTAATGGAAAATTGTACTCTTAGAAATTGACAACCGTTTTCAAAGAAACTTCATCCGCGGTTTCTACATAGCAGGTTGCATTTCAATTTGACACGACTATATCTTTCAAGGAAACATCATCGCATGCGACAGTACTGCACTTACTTTGAGATGTACCATCATTCGTGTCACTTGAAATTTCTGCTTCGGTCGGAGGGACTGCTCCGTCACGTCCTGCTGCTCGCACCTCACGACTGGCCAGAGATATGGCTTCTTTGACGAGACTTGATGCAACTTCGATCGGATCCAACTCTATTGCAGTGGCTCCTTTAGGCACGGCATCATTCATCGGAGCAGACTCATTTTCTTGGACTGCATCAAAGAAATCTTCCGAAGCGTCTTCGTCGATGCCAGAGGTTTCGTCATCTTGAGTCTCGAGCTTCGGCGGACTATCTTGGTCAGCGCACTCTTCTGTCGTTTCATCAAGAGATTTGGAGTCCTGTATAAAGTTATTAAGCTCTGTTCCATCAGTTTGGCATTTATCAGCAGGACTTTGAACATCATGCACGTCCATGTCATTATTTTGGCTTTGATCGTTCAATTCGATCACAGTTCCCAGCGTTTCATCGTCTAGGATCCCTTCAGCCTGAATTGCCCCATCCAGAAATTCATCAGTTTGGATTGCGTTTTCATCCCCTGAATCATTTTGGGATCCATCATCGTGGATCGGAGCAGATTCTACCTTGGTTAAAGTAGATTCGTCAAGGACAATGTCTTCTACTAATTCGTTTTGGGTTACATCAGATTTTGTTAGCGTAGATTCAACGTCAAGGACAACATCTTGTGCAGAATCAATTTGGATTCCTTCAGCATTTGGTAGAGTAGATTCGTCAAGGACAACATCTTCTACAGAATCTATTTGGGTTTCATCGACTTGGATCTCAGAAGATTCTTCAAGGACAACATCTTCTACAGAATGAATTTTGGTCTGAGCGGATTCGTCAAGGACAATGTCTTCTACAGAATCTATTTGGGTTTCATCAACTTTGTGGGTCTGATCGGATTCTTCAAGGACAATGTCTTCTACAGAATTAAGTTTTGTTTCATCATCTTTGTGGGTCTGATCGGATTCTTCAAGGACAATTTCTTCTACAGAATCTATTTGGGTTTCATCATCTTTGTGGGTCTGAGCGGACTCTTCAAGGATAATGTCCGTGATGGCGGCACTGAGGGCGTCTTCCACCAACGTCTTTACCGTCGAGTCCACAGCCTCACCTGAAAACATCAACAATATATTGTCCAATGTTGTATGGTTTGAGGAGTAAGCAATACAATCTACCGTACTTGCAACAAGATGTTAGTAAATAAACCAAAACATAAACGCACTGCGCATAACTTGTGGATTGCCACAATCTCCAGAAGGTGAGTTTCCTGCACACATCGAATATTTGGCAATAAAATAGAATTAGGGAATTAGGACCAACTGGTCCTAAAACTGAAAACTTTTAATTGTAGTGAACGTTGATAAACCAAAACAGACCGGTGACTCACTGAGTGCGCAGAGTTTTAAATGGTCCGGAAACTGGAAATGTTTAACAAAAGGTCTCTCAAGAATCACAGCCAAGAACCAAATTATACAATCAAAATAAGAACTGACAACTTTGGACAACCAAGGGTTATAAATAAATCAAATGCTGGCATATTTACGTTATTAAAATTGGAGTGATCATCGTCTTCCATGGCAATTGGGCAAATGGTTCCATCGATGTCAATGTTGAAAACGAAATGCAAAGATATGGCTTTACCATCTCAAAACAGAACACTTCAATAACGAGAGTGTTATCATATTGAACCCGAACCCAGTGATTTGTGTGATTCATAAAGTACATCCCCAATTCCATCAGCGTAAATAACAAGAACACAAAATTACGAAAGTAAATTAACTGAAATGAAAAACAAAAAACTTTGAGTAACCCAATCTAATACTGTCATAAATGATACTCGCCGTTGTGAATTGTGGATGTCCACCCTGCTTCCATCAGATGGTGATATCAAAAACAGCGATGCGGAGAGGCCCATTCTAAACTACGTCTTATATCTGGTTATTTGCTAAAAGGATCAGATAACTCAATGAGGATACATTATCAACAAGAGCAGCAATGGTGCAGTAGCTCATCCCTTTAATGTGAATCAGTGTAGTGTGCCTAAGTTTCCTAAAAATCCTCCTATGCCCGTACAAGCAATTTTAATTAAATAGCTCTAATCTACAAAATTACTACATACGGGTAGACAGGGTTCAACTCAAATTCCAGAACACCCCATATTAGGAAGGACAACCGAATGATTATTATCACCAACTTTTATAAAAATAAATCCGTATGAGGAAGAGTTTTTTTAGATTATCAAAGAAGGACCACCTACAGATGCCCCTAGATGACAATTGACCTAAAATTTCCGAACACCGCAATATGCACCCGTCCGTACCCCAGGATCGTTGTGTAGTTTGGGAAAAATCCACGGATGACTTTGATGCATAATTTTTATTTAGATTGTCAAAGAATGACCACCTACAGTATGCCCCCTAGATGACCTTTGACCTCAAGTTTCACTCCATATGCACCCGTAAGTACCCAAGGATTGTTGTATCCAAGTTCTGGAAAGATTCACTAATGACTTTACGAAAAGGAGCAATGTTTATAGTGCCACCAATTGTTAATAAAATTGTTATAAAATAAATTGTTATTTGGCTTATTAAATGTTGAGTACAACGGTATTTTGTATACATGTACCAGTGGTAGATACCCGATAGATATAACAGCATGTATATATATGTAATTGCAAAGAACCTGGGAATTTTTAATATTTACCATTTCCTGATATTATGAAAGAGACGGCTAAATACAAACAGGAAACGTGATATATGAGTGCACCCCCAGCAACCATTAGCATGAGTTGTAAATAAAATAAGTGTTGGCGGAAAAGCAACAGGTACACAGCAACTTGCAAGCAGGGTGTATAAAATGCAACAATAAAATGATGTGAAGGCAGTAATGGATATTATACATGTGCAGGACTCTAAATAAGAATCAAAAGGGGCAAGGCCAAAATGGCAAGGTTTCCAGGGCAGACAGTTATAACCACGACAGTAATGGATATTATACATGTGCTATAAATATAACAAATTTTACTCAATTTCTGTGCAACCAGGATATCACGTGTAACAGTTTGATATCTTTGTGTTACTAACTTACATCCTTCATCCGAGTTCTAGAACACCCAATTGTTGATGCACCAACTCTCATGCGCTGAAAATCAAGGCACGGCAGATAATATCTCTTGTTTGAAAAAGTCTTTGATCCAATTACAAACTCGAGCCCATGGATCGATTTGAAAACTCCACCAATCGATTGATTGACACCCAAAAATATAACAGTTAGAGCCACTGGAATATAGTCGTCATCATTCCATATTCAAACTCCTGACCTCACGATCACCAAGTCCAATGCTCAATCCACTGAGCTAACCAGTCAGACACAAAGTCAAATTCAAGCCTGCAGACTTACACAAATTCATGAAATTTTATTTATTGATAATTTGTTTTGTGATGATTTTTTCATTTAATTGACTGAAATGTAATTCTTCCTGGCCTTTCGAACAATTTTGGCAGGTCTGTGCTAATGAATTGACTGAATGAAGAAATTTCTCGGTCTTGAGAAATCAGCTACGTACCGCCAAACTTGATGTTGATTGTACCTGGTTGCTCATTTGTACGATTATGAGAGAGAGAGAATTGCTTAACAGCAAGGTTATATTATATTATATTCAGAGTAAACAATACAAACAAATAAAAGGAACGATAATCCGGTATAACTCCCTACTCTTTGCGAAAAGATGGTCAGACTAGAATAACTGGATAGGTAGTCGTGGCCCGGGACCGCCATCTAACGTCCTCAACCGATGGACGCCCCTCACCAGGTTTAGCACAAATCTTATGTGTGAAGCACATTACGGTGGCCCGGATGTGTCTATGTGGGAAATCGTTATTGATGATGTTGAACTAGGAGTTACTTGTCACAGTTTGTAGTATACATTTATGAAAGGGCTTATGGAAGGGGCAAGGAGTCGCCTCGTCGCGGATTTATCAATCAATTTATGTGTAAAAATTTTGAAGCTCAAGATAACCATTATTAATGTGAGCGTCATTAGTCATATTCACCCCACCCAAAACCACATAGTAATTACTTAAAGAACCAACATGCATTATATTTTTCCAATTTGAAGATGCTCCGTGCATTCATGACTTGTCTTGAGGGGGGTACGGTGAAGAGCAACATTGACGCTGATAATAGGAACTGTTCAGTGTTTGGGCACTTTTTTTAACAGCGATTTGTGGGTGTAAAATTTGAGAAAAGCATATTGGGGGTATACCCACCCAATGGTGACCCACAGGCCCAAAGTGGCACTTTAAAATCACCCTTGAACATTATGTGATACTATTAGTGTCAAAAGAAAGTGTAGACAATTTAACTGAATTTTGATATCAAAATAAAGAACATATTTGTAATAAGTTTATACTGAAGTTCTTTAATTGATTGGTCATATTCCATTGCACAAACTGTGATATATTTTTAAGGAAAACCATGCCTATCTCAAAATGCGGACATAATACCTGGTGTTCCGGGGAGCATTACATACATGTATACATTTGCTAGTTTATATTTTGTGTTATAGTAAACATACCATAGTATTGTTCCAGGTCTTCTTCTAATCCCAAAGCGGCCGCAACTGAAGCGCCAGCATCCAGGATCTGTACTTCAAGAAAGCCGTCTCTTGCGCAGCACACCTTCACAGCCAAAGACTCCTTTTCCATAAGTTGTTCAAATTTCTCCACAACACCGGCATCGGAGGCCTTGGAACGATCGATACCCGCCAACCGGCACTTGAACGAGAGGGCAGAATGACTCGCAAACTCGTCCTTCAATTCTTTGATACCCGACGTTGGAACATTCTCTCCGTTTCCATAATCCACAAAGGTGATGAACGCCTCTTTGTCGGTGACTTCGTTCACGACTCCTCGATACCAGACTTCGTCTTCAGAGCTTTGGACGACACACGGTAAGCCGACTTTTACATCCGAGATACCGGAGACTTCGTTGCTTTTGTAAAAGGTGTCCACCCTCCCGCCGATATCAGCCAGCTCGTCCCCGTGTCTGCCCAACTGAACGCAGAAATCGTCCACGGACGTGATCGCGGTGATGAATATGTCTTCCGTTGAACCCACCGGAAGGTCGTAGGATGAGAAGCCTTTAAAAGATGAACAGGAACTTATTTTTGTTGTGGAAGCCTCTACGCCTCTGCTTCCGTCGATAGCGTGACCGGCTTCAACAATCTTGTCTGCCACGCTCATACCCATGTCCAACAGCTTGACGTTAAAGCCCACAGCACCAGCTCTGCCGCCGGAGGGAAAGGACTCCAAAACGTCAAGAAGGAGTGGCTTGTCCGCGGTTTCCTGTTGAAAGTAGTTGGACGCCTCCTCTCCCCACGGGCAGGATTTTGGCTTCAGATTCTCCAGACAGCAGCACATGGCCTTCAGAGATTGGTCGGCGTGCTTCTTGTGCATCACCTTAAGGCTGGCCTTGTCCACTGCATCGGAGTCACCGTAGTCGGGAAACAGGACCGTCGCGGAATTGCCCTCCTGGCTGAGCACCTCCGCCCGGTACCACAGATTGTCCGCAGCGTACTTGGCCATGCACAGGCTGCCGTTCTGGACTTCGCCGGCACTCAGTAGACTCTCGGCCGACTCCAAACTGTAGACCGCCTGCAGATCGGCCATTAGGTCCTCCAGCTCTTTGGTCACGCTCGACGGCTGGCAGAAGAAATACTCGGGCGACACGAGAGACGACACGTACACTTCCACTTTCTTTCCCCGCTCGAGATCTTGAAACACCCACTGCTCCGCGGCTTCGATCTTAACAGCTTCGATCTTAACAGCTTCGACATTGGCGGCCACTGGAGCTGGCGCACTTGCCGTCTCCTGGGTACCTCCATATTTCTTGAGAATCTCCCGATTGACATCGACCTCACCGTCTTTCAACGACACCTGGCAAGGGGACGTTTTATCCAAAAAGTCACACGACAGTTCCTTCTCCAGTGTCAGTTCCTCCAACGAGATGCCCATTTCTGGAACACCGGTCAGATAGACGTCGCTCAATTCACACTTGAAGGCGTTGGCCGGCTTGTCCAAAAACTGGGGCAGCAATTCCTTGATTTCCGAAATCTTGCAGACGGACGTGTTCCCGTAATCGACGAATCTCACGACCGCGGTGTCTCCCCCCTCGGGTAGGCTTTCGATGAGACCGCGGTACCATTCCCCGTCTTCGCTGTACACGGCGCAACAAAGCTGCGCAAGTTTTGCATCGGTGAGGGCGCCGCTCTCTGCTGTGTACGCGCCTTGAATGTCGGCGTGAAGCTGCTCGAGGGTATCCGTGGAGCTCGCTAACTGCACAAAGAAAGACGCATCTTCCTCCACCTGGGTCACGTAAACGGCTTCGGAATCCTTCATATCCAGAAGCGGCAAAGATACGACTTTCATTTCCGTAACGGCGTTCTGTATCACTTCTGTGACTTTCACGTCGGAATCTTCGGACGTGTCGTTCAGCTCTACCTCCAGCCTGCAGGAAAACTTCTTCACCGTCTTTGCCACCAGCTGCTTTTCCATCGTTAGATCCGTAAACTTCTCGATGATGTCGTCTGCGAAGGGGACGGACCGAGGTACGTGGGACAAGGCACACTCTACGGCCTGTGCCGGAAGGGCAAGAAGATCCTTAGAAATACTGAATACAGACTGGGCCGATACTAGCTCCTTGTTTCCATAATCCACGTAGTAGACGTCCACTTGTTGTTCCACACGTTTAATAATTCTGGCTCGATAGATGGCTTCGTCTGCCGGTGATTTCACCACGCACAACTGACCGTTGACAAAGTTGCCGATATTCTGCAGCTTGTCGGTCCCAGAATCGTTCAGCTTCTCCATCAGTCGGTCAACTTCTGAACACATGTTGGCGTGCTGGACCCAAAACTTTGCGGGCGACTCAATGAACGTCACCACCACGTCCACGTACTCTCCTACCTTGGCAGTGTCCATCTGGAGTTCCATATGTGTCAAGGGTACTGGTGCAGCAACCCTCGCTTCTTTTACAATTGGCTTTGGTGGCAGTTGTTTGGCAGCTTCTGGCTTGGAGGCAACGTTGGCCGTGTTTGCTGGCTTTGAAAATACTTCGGACGGCTGCTTCTTGGTCGGAGGAGGTGCCTGCGGTTTCTGGAAGGTGGCTGCCGGCGAACTTGTTGGCGTGGCTACCTTGACAGCTGCTGGGGCTGGCACAGGTTTAGATGCCTCTTCTTTCGGTATGGCCTTCAGAACGTCCATGACAGACTTTCCCCCGTTGTAGCTTAGCTCCACCTCAAAGATTCCGTTGGCGGCGGCGATGACCCTGCAGCTGAAGTGATCCGTCTCGTCGATCAGCGCTTGTAGTTTCTTCACCCTCAGAGGCCCGTCCACCTGCTTGGCGCCCTTCAGGCTGCACTTCACGGCGACGACGGGCGTCTTCATGATGTCGCAGTCGGTCGTCTTGATCCCGGACACGGGGACAAAGTCGGAGTTTCCGTAATCGACGAAGCAGACGTAGACTCGGTTCAGCTGCTTGTTGATGACGATGCCCCGGTACCACTGCTGGTCTTCCGTGAACTGTGCCACGCACGCCATCCCCAGACGTGGGTTCGACACGGCCATCTGGTCCGGCTTCAGTCCGCTGTACTTCGTGTGCAGCTGCCCCATGACAAACTCCAAGTCCTCTGTGGTCGTCGCCGGCTGGCACCAGACCTCCGATAGACTGTCCACGTGCGAGATGTAGACGTCGACGGAAGATCCAACCTTCAGCTCATGTTCGGTGTATTCGACAGCGTGTGTCACTTTCTTGGGCTCTTGGGTTGTCCCCACTTTGGTGGCCGGTCTCGCCTCTCGTCCAGCGGGTACGGCCGTCGGCCTCGAGACTGGGCGGAAAATGTCGTTGACGCAGATTCCAGTCTCGGCGGTCAGCTTGACTTCAAAATTGTCCCCGCAACGGCTTCCAAATGTCACTTCCATCTCTGTATCGGCGGAGAGATCGATGAACTTATTGATGTCGTCGTCTACCCAAGATTTTACGGCCAATCCTTCCAGGGAGCACGGTATACCTTGAATCGGGAATTGCAGAAAGTTAGCCGTTGAGTCTATGGCCCGTATTGCGCCCGGATTGACGGATTCGTGGTTGCCATAGTCAACGAATCGCACTTCCACGTCACCAGACCGCTTTATACCCGTCACGAGAGCTCGGTACCAAACGTTATCATCGGAGAACTGGGCAACACACGGGGCTTGTAAAGTGGGCTGGAAAGGTTTCGCGGCGCTGTTCGCAATGTGATCGTTTAGGTTGGTCATAAGTGCCTGTAACTCCTCGGCTGTTTGCACAGGCTGGCAATGAAATAAGTTTGGGCTTTCGACATTGCTGACGTAAACTTTCATTTTCTCGCTCTTGCGCGGGGCAAGCTTTACAAATTCCGGCTTGGCGGGCACCGATGATTCGCACAGCTTTAACATCTCTCTGCAAATGTTCACGTTGTTGACAGTGTCGGTCATCTCTACCGCAAACACACTGCCTTCTACCTTCACGATTTTTGCCTGGTGTTCCTTCTCCCCAACAAGCTCCTCGAATTTCGCCTTCATCTTTGAGGCAAGGTGCGGTAGGTCCGGTACGTTATCGAGCCGACACCGGATGCTCTGGGTTTCCATTCTCAGGTACTGGTCGTCGAGCTCCTTCACCCGCGAAGCCGGAACAGTGTCGCCGTTCCCGTAATCGACAAACAACACCTTCATGCTCTGGTCTGCGGCCACGTGGGCCACCTCGGCGCGGTACCACACGTCGTCCTGGCTGAACTGTGCGCAGCACACCATCCCAGCGTGAGGGTTCTTCAAGAATCCGCCCCTCGGATCGCGAGACGCGTAATCCGCCTGGAGCTTCTCGCTCAGAGCTTCAAATTCGGCAGAGTTACCCAGGAGTTGGCACGAAAAGTCGGAACTGGTGGTGATGGCCGTTACCACGACGACGTGCTGAGAACCTTGCTGTAGATGGGGCCGGACAAACTTCTGCGCCTCCGAGGACGTCCTCGGGCTCGTCACGGAAGAGTTGGAGGACCGGGACACGGAGCGACTCGGGGTCTGGCCGATTGGCGGAGGCACTTCAACTTGACGCTTTGGAGGGGCGGATACTACCGGACTGTCGACAATTCTAGCGACCAGTTTTTCCATGATAAGGATTTCACTGATTGCCCGGTTGAGGTCGGACCTGGGGTCAACCAACGACACTAGCAATCTCTGGTCTTCCACCGAATCGGCTTTGACGCACAGGAGGCGGGAAGATGTAAGTTCGTCAAACCGTGTCACTGCCGCATCCTGGGCACAGGTATCCCGGCTGATGAAACTTAGGCCGGCCTCGATGGCCGCACCCGGCATCTTGGAGAACTGCGGGGGAAGGACCCGGAGATCACCCACATTCACTTCCTCGCAATTTCCATAATCGACAAAGTTAACCTCACAAGTTTTGAGACCAGTCGCTCGGACCACCCGGGCTCTATAGAATTGGCTGTCTGCCAAGAAGCGGGTTACACATGGCATGTCCGGAACGATCTGGGTAATGGCTTCGGCGTTGTGCCCCGATTCCGTGCCAAAAAACGCCTGCAGATCGTTCATCATGTCGTCAAGATCGAGTGCGATCACTTCCTGTTGGATCCAGAACTGCGCTGGCGATATGACGTGGCTGACGTAAACCCGGTCCCTCTGGCCCACGTCCATCCCCATCATGGGGAAGTGGGTGGCGACAGGAAGTGGGATCGGCTCAGGGGACAGGGTCCGTTGGACGGCGCCGCCCGGCTCCCCGAAACCGTCGCTTATGAACTGGGCAGCCAGGTCCCGCTTCCCGTTCAGGGAGTAGAGCTTGACGACCAAAGCGTCGCCGTCCCGGTCCATCGGCTCGCAGACAAAGGTCTTATTGACCACAAACCGGTCGAGGTAGTCCAGGGTCCCCGACTTTATTCCCCCCCGGACGAATATGGGCTGGATTCCACGCATGATGCATTTTGTGGCCTGCGCCTCGTGGCTCAGCACCAGTCGTTCGTCTACGATGCGGATCCTGCTCCTTGGGACAAACTCCGTGCTGCCGTAGTCGAGGTAGAACGCCAGGACGTCGTTGCCGGTCGCCGTCTGAACGCTGGCACGGTGCCAGAGATTGTCCTGTATGGATTTGGCGAGACAGAGGTCGCCCTGAATCAACTGGCCGCGGGGGTGCTCCTTCTGCTGGGCGATGTCGTGCAGCTTGGCGAGGGACTCCTCGATCACCGCCACGCACTTCAAGTCAAACTGTCCCCACAGTACAAAGAGTTGGTTCTCCCGGTCGTACTCGGCGTGCGAGATGGTCACCTCCCGGCGCTCCCCAATGTTTGGCATGAAGCAATTGTACGCCATGCTGCGGGCCATCTTGTCTCAAAACGGTTCACCTGCAGAAACAACAAAGAATAAAAGATAATATTAATACACAGTATGTGAAGGCTATTACATTAATTGAAATCAGGACCCCTAAAGGCAGGGCTCGAAATAATAATCAAAAGGGGCAAGGCCAAAATGGCAAGGTTACCAGGGCAGACAGTTATAACCACGATAGGTCAATGTAAAATTTGGCCTTCGGTGTACAATTATATTGGAGGGCACCAAGGCCAAAGTGAAGGGCACGGAGGCCAT
>JAODAI010488055.1:0-13797 GCA_027575025.1 Scotoplanes globosa
TCATACTATAAGTCAAATAGATAGGAAGGTAAGTATAATGTTTATATAGATTCTAGAACCAGATATATTCTAAGATTATGTACATGTTTCACCGACTAAGCGCCGACTACGATATCCAGGAGAGCTCTCCTGAAACTTTCCAGGAGAGCATTGCTATGCTCTCCTGGCATATACTGTACGTGGAGGCATGCTGCAGTGTGCAATCAATAAAAACCAATTCAGAGTAATTTTTATCCACTTTGGACTTTCCAAGCATTGGTATGCATGCACAGGGCTCAAAATAACCGGAGGCATCGAAGGCCATGGCTTCCGTGCTCTTCACTTTGTCCTTGATGCCCTCAAATAATTGTACACCGAAGGCCAAATTTTGCATTGACTTTCTATGCTATAGGGTGCCACCTTCGTCGTTATAACTGTCTGCCCTGGTAATCTGGCCATTTTGGCCTTGCCCCTTTCAATTCTTATTTCGAGCCCTGCTATTATTCTGATTTGCTGCCATGAATCCAACAAAAGTGTTGATGGTGGCAGATACAGCTTAGACACAGAGATCTGAACCTCATTCCTATGGTGAGCTTATCGCGTCAGATAATGGGACTTTCTTCGGAAGGAGAGAGCAGTGGTTGCCGGTTCTGTGCCTCTGTTGCCTACAACCAGACAACGACCGACTCATTTGAATGTTTGTCTGGGACCGGTAACCCGTGAAATGGTGGAGCATCCTACAACAAGTGCGATACAATCTATATTGTCTACCTTGTCGACATCAGTAACGGGGTACTGGTGAGCGACACTAGATATTGCGTCCAATTTTTGATTTGAGGAAGAAATCTATGCGTTCACCTCGACGTGCGTGTGACACCTGGCTCGTTAACATAATATCTCAATAACCGTAAGTCGGATTACGTTGATATTTGGTACAGCGATGCCTACCGTAGCATGTCGGTTGGGAAACCTTTTGATTTTCACGATGATGCCTTGCATATTAATGAGAGGGTGGGGCTTATATTAATGAGAGTGCTGGTTCTTAAGAAATGGCTTGTTAACAGAATATCTCAATAAACGTAAGTCGGATTAAGTTAATATTTGGTACAGGAATGCCCTACAGATAGGTTAGGAAGCCTATTGGTTTCGACGATCATACCTCATATATTAATGAGTGGGCGGGGTTATTGCGAAAATCTCAAAGAAATGCCTCGTTAACAAGAAATCTCAATAACCGTAAGTTGGATTAAGTTGATATTTGGTACAAGAATGCCCCGCAGGTCAGTCAGGAAGCATATTGATTTTGACGATGATACCTCGCATATTAATGAGTGGGCAAGGCTTATTTAAAAATATCATGTAATGGCTCGTGAACACGATAGCATAACCATAGGTCGGATTGAGTTGATATTTCGTCAGGGCTTCTGAGTGGGTCGGTTAGGAAGCCTGTTTATTTTAATGATGATACCTCACATTTTAATAAGTGGGCGTGTGCTTATTGCAAAAATCTCAAGAAATGGCTTGTGAACATGATAGCTCAATAAAATAATCGTAGGTCGGATTGAGTTAATATTTGGTACAGGGCTTCTCTGTGGGTCGGTTAGGAAGCCTATTGATTAAACAACGATGCCTCGCATATTAATGAGTGGGCGGGGCTTTATTCATGAAATATTGATAGGCTAAAGGTTAGGCTAATTTACAATGTACAGACAAAGCCCTTACAAATTTTGGGGAGATTTAGCCAACATCATATTCTATAGCCCATGAAATAAGCTTATCTGTTTTCGGTGGCGATCCCATGTATATTAATTAGTGGGTAGTGCTAATTGTGAAAATCTTGGCTTGTAAATACGATATATCAATATTGAGTTGATGTTTGGTACAGGACTGCTTTACGGGCATAACTTAGGAAGTCTATTGATTTTGATGATGATACCTCTGAGGCCCATGTTAAGTGAGTGGCCAGGGCTTTATTCGTAAAATACCGATAGGCTATGTACAGATGAAGCCCCCCAAATTAAGACAAGAAATCACCATGCACTTTGCATGTTTCTTGTTAAGATACTGACTTTTAAACTTTGATGTTTTTTTAGGGGGAGGGGGGGTCAGACATTTTGGATGAAATTAACTTGAAGTAAGTCTTATGATGATGTCATCACTGGACAATGCATTTAAAATCCTATGTATTTTTTAGTATTTATGTCTTTATTTAAGCTCCAAAAATATTTTTATAACTACTTTCATTACTTTTATTACGATATAATGACTAACATAACAGTTTTGTGTCAGTATTGAGATTATTTGGTAAAAAGAGAGAATAATGAAATAATATAAAGAAATGCATAATACAATTGGGTATGTTGGTCTCATTAGACTTGCTTCAAGTCTCCCATATCCAAGACTAAATGTTGATATCTTGAGTTTTAGAACTATTTAAATTCTGTTTGTATTTTAGATTTGTATCTGCCCTATCACGTTACTATTTACTTGGAATCTGCAGACTTGAATTGTCCTTTATTAAGCAGGTTGTTATGTCGTGGATAGGTAATGGTTATTACTTGGAATCTGCAGACTTGAATTGTCCTTTAAGCAGGTTGTTATGTCGTGGGTAGGTAATGGTTATAATGAGATGTCAGACCAGCTGAGTACAGTCCCTTGTTGACCTGTACTTTGAATAAATGGGCAGTAATTTATGCTGGGATCAACCGCCGAAATTAACTTGTCAGAACAAAAACAGAGCAACAAATTTGTCTCGGAATCATGAAAAATATTATGTTTCTGATTGCCAAGATACGCATGAATTCACTGCCAAATGTTAGTTGTAGGATGAAAAGTCCATATCATTTTATTTGTTTGATTTAGATGCCGCAGGATTGTTCCCCCCAGGTCGCTACCTCTCAAGCAGCGAGTGTGAAGCCACACAAATCAAAGGTTTCGTCTTCATCAAAGGTTTCTTCTTCACCAAGTGTCCTGCCGAGTAATTCATTCCTAGATGAAGATAGAGCTCTTGTTAATTGGCAGCGTACGATGATTGACAGGAAGAGACAGCAAGGTCACATATCAAGTGAGTACACTTAGCTTATGTGGCACTAGATTGACAGCGTAAGATGATTGACAGCGTAATATGATTGACAGGAAGAGACAGCAAGGTCACATATCAAGTGAGTACACTTAGCTTATGTGACACTAGATTGGCAGCGTAAGATGATTGACAGCGTAAGATGATTGACAGGAAGAGGCAGCAAGGTCACATATCAAGTGAGTACACTTAGCTTATGTGGCACTAGATTCATGCTGAAATACTGATATACCAGATGCCCATACCGCGGTATACTGTCGCCAACAGTCATTAAAATTAAGAAACAATGATACAACAGATAATACCTACAATCAAATTTACATTTTGTGGCTTATAATCACAGAATATATGTAACCATAAGTCTGTTTCAGTTGGGACAGTGGTACTCTATAGGCTAGTGAAGAATTATCAGATCGTTTTGACAGCGATCTCGCACATATTAATTAGTGGCCGGGATTTATTGTGAAAATCTTGAGAAGTGGCGCGTAAACAGAGAATCTCAAGACCCGTAAGTCTGTTTCACTTGGCACGATGGTTCCCTATGGGCTACTGTAGCTGCCTATTGTTGTTGTCATCGTTACCATGGTAACACATATTGAGTAATGGGCGGAGCTTAACGTACATATTGTTATGTATCCAGTCATAACGAGTGTTGGCCTCAAGACATACAAGTAATGTTACAGCTCTTACATTATCAAGATCTTTAGGAAGATGCCTAATGCCACCCTAATGCTAGTATGCTTATGGCAATATTTCATAGTTGAAGTAATCGCTACGATAAGTAGCAAATTAATTGAGCAGTATGCCTATTATTTGTAAGATAAATTAATGATGGAATCAAACATTAAAATATTTTTTTCTCCTACCTATAAAATTACTTTTGGTGACAGTATGTCTATCATTCCAATTTCCAACACAATATTAGCTAACTTATAGTCATAATTAGTTGCCATATTAATGTAACTAACTTCTTTCAATTCTGTACTTCAGGTGTTTAAAATAGGCAGGTATGAAAATTAAAAACAAGAAACCACCATGCATTTTGCATTACTCTTGTTATTCAAATATGTAATGTTAATTCTAGCTTGAGCATGGACCACAGTCAAGTCATCCTCAACCCAACTCATTTGAAGTGATGATATTCCAGTGACCCTCACTGATAAATCAAAGGCTTTGAGTTGCTCAAGGTGGATATAGCCTCTGCGTTGAGAAGGGCCAAGAAATATATTAATTCATTCAGTCCAAATTTTTGAGTGTGACACATAATCATAATTGATAGAAATGACCTGTTTAACTCAATCTATCAAATCGATCGTATGGTTGTGTTTGTGTTGCCACCATATAACCATATAACCATAGTATTTATGGGCTTGATAACTTTTTATTACGATGACTCATCCTTGTATTATTATTCAAGCAATTTAATTTCTAAATCTCAAAACTTTTTCTTCAGTTTTCGTAATTATCGGTAAGTAGAATTGAATTGATAGTCTACAATGCAAACTCTTTGTCATAGTTTTCTTTTATGCTGTATAAAATTTGATGTACTGCTTAAATATTGCAAGACGTGTTTTATATTCTCAGTATATTGACTCTCTATTCTTCTATATGTTGACTAAATTTAGGCATTTACTACAGATCTGTGTTTTTATCTTATATAATTATATAACCTGATTTTCCATCTACAAAGGTAACTTTATTAGAAATTCTATATTTCTATTTTCTTCATTCAAAATCTGTGATCTTCCTTTTCGGTCGCTCTATAGACTGCTTTTGTTTTGAGCTTGTTCTCCTTAATAAGAATATTGAGCTTGTTCTCCTTTCAATCTATAAGAATATATGTATGTGAGGTGTCACTACTGACCTTTCTTTATTAGTCTATGGGCCAATGTAGACCCTCCCC
Source organism: Scotoplanes globosa (assembly GCA_027575025.1). Classification (NCBI taxonomy): domain Eukaryota; kingdom Metazoa; phylum Echinodermata; class Holothuroidea; order Elasipodida; family Elpidiidae; genus Scotoplanes; species Scotoplanes globosa. The sequence goes on from JAODAI010488055.1 coordinate 4,962, forward strand.
CCTCCCCCTCTATTATCACATATCATTTAGTTACATTTCTTTATTGGTGGCCCTATTACCACATATCATTTAAAAAACAAGACAGATGATACATCCCATCGTTGGTGCTAGCTTAAAATATTTGAGAGGGAATGCCCTCTTTGATCTTTCATAAAAGGAGGGATATGATATTTTTAGAGGGATTTTTTCCCTCTTCAGGAAAACAAAAAAGAGGGATTGCCTACTTTGTCACTTGAAGATGTAAAATTTATATTTTTCTCAATGAGGCTATGTGATTTACTAGCTGTAAATAATGCAAAGTGAATAGTATATCATGGTTGCCCCTCCCCACCCCCAGAATGTACGGGAATCTAATCACAGTAGCGTGAATCCCTCTATCGCGCGCCTAAGTACCAATGCTGATATATTCATCATATTATATGTCACAATTACATTTTTCGTTGTGACCAATGTTGCTATTTAATTGTGTTCTTCAAATCACATGTTTCTTTATTTGTTTTCTTTAATTTCTATGTATGTGACTTCAGGGCTCAAAACAACCAGAGAGACCCGCCTTGATGCTCTTCCAAATAATTGTAGCCAATTTTTGTAATTAATTTTCTGTGCTATAAGGTACTCCCATCATAAAATCATAAAATTGATGGTCTTCTTTGAAATGTTCTTAAAATCAAATGGACAAATAACAATTGGATATCAAATGATGAACTCTACCATCAAACTGAGCAGACAACATGGTCACCTATTGTTGCTACGCTTCTTTAGATACGTCTCTAAACTTGTACTGAGAGAAGCACTGAGATATCAAAGAATTCAAGAGGAAGACCGGTGACCACGCTACTGGGTACACTTAAGTCGCAATTGAAGGATCGCAACATTAACAATTTTGAGGAACCAATAAACCTTGCGCAAAATCGTAATACATGGCGGTGGAGGTTTATCACAGAGCATGTCGAACAGACGAGGCCAATGACGTGATAGGTGCCTTCGGCGCATATATAAACACATCAATGGACGTGACTCGACTCATAGTAAAATCATTAACCTTTACAGGGCTTGAAGTTAACAGAGGCTACAAAGGCCATTGCCTCCCATGTTTCAGACCTTCATTTATAAGGAGCGCTGGCGCGATCGCGCTCCAAGGTGCTCCGGAAAAGTGCTCAGGAGAGCAAATGCTTGTAAAACTCGTGTTACTATGCTAATATTGGTCGGTAATATTGGTCGTAAATCGTAATGTGATATATAGTCTGTTACTAAATGCCCTATTGTGCTAGAAATATAGAGCAGAAAAATTGTGTGAAATGTTCAGGAGAGCGAAAAGCTCTCCTTAATCTCCCAGGAGCTTGATTTAAAGCTCTCCTGAGATTCTCATGCGTGAAGGTCTGATGTTTTGTTAATGTCTTTGGTGTCTTCTTAATATATATAATTGAAGTATATTAAATACTGTGGACATGACATAAAGCAACAATAATGGCCTTTCCTAAAACTAACAAAGATCAAGGCCTTTGCCCTTTTCTATTCTTATTTCAAGTCTTTGTATCTTTGTAAGTTTCACTTGTTATTACGCCAATTGTTTAGGTGGTGGTGACACACGATGATAAACACAGCAGTTATATCAATCAGTGAATTCATGTATAATTATAGTGATGTATTGTGTTCTCTGGTTGAAATGTCTTCTTTGACACTTAACTTCTGCATACAGAATGCAATATTAATGATGGGCTTTGTGGTGAGCCCGCATGTTAATCAATTGACATACTTTATAAATGTCATTTTTGACTATATTCTCTGTTAAATTTTTTAGACCGAATGTAGTAATTTCCAAATTGACATACATTATCAATGTATGTATTTTTTCTATATATGCTGCATTGAAAAATTTGGACCGAATGTAGTAACTGCTATATTGACATACATTATGTATTTTTAACATATGCGTGAGGAAGGGGTGAGGAAGAATGCACTAACTAACTGCAGCATCATTGGCCAAAGCTATCCAATTCCCCCTAGCCCTGGCTATCCAATCGCCAACCCCACCAGCCCTCTTAAAATCCCTCAACCATCTCAAACGAGGCCTCCCCCTTCGGCCTACTTCCATGCTGGGCATTAGAGATACCTAGTTAATGTATTTTTAACATTTTTGTAGACCAAATGTAGTAATTGCCCTGAATTATCCCTATGTAGTGAATTTAGACAAACTCTTAACTAATTAATATATTAATTATTTTATTTATTAAAATTTTACTTCAATCAGAGGGTTACTACAGAGGACACACTAATTATGAATCCGGCATGTGATATTAGACAAACTCTGAGTAATCTATTAATTATGAATCCGGCATGTGATTTCAGACAAACTCTGACTAATCTATTAATTATGAATCAGGCCAGTGATTTCAGACAAACTGCGACTAATCTATTAATTGTTGTATTTATTAATTACTTCAAACAGAGTTACTACAGACCCCTGAGGACACACTAATCATGAATCAAGCCAGTGATTTCAGACAAACACAGGAACAGAGGTACCTCATTGATAGATCCATTCCAGCTCTGGATTACGGCAAGGGATGTAAGTAACTTCAATAGTAACAAGAGCACCAATGGTGCAGTAGCTTATACATTTAGTAGGAATCAGTGTGTCTAAAGTTTGGTAAAAATCCACCTATTATGATTGTTAATGAGGGCTCCAGCAATTTCAATTAAATAGCTCTAATTTTACAAAATTACTAGGGTAGAAAGGGTTACACTCACATTCCAGAATACTCCCATTGGAAAGACAACCCAATGGTCATTTATCACCAATCTTCATCAAAATAAATTACAATCCATAGGAGAAGTCTAAGCATTTTGTAGATTTTCAAAGAATGGCCTCCATTGCCCCCTAGGTGACCTTTGACATCAAACTTTTGAACACCCGTATGTGCTCCTGTCTGTATCAAAGGGTTGTTGTGTCTGAGTATATACAAAACCTTTGACCTTCGAACACCCAAATTGCACATGTGTACCCAAGGATCCTCTTATCTGAGCTTCAGAAAAATCCACTAATGACTTTTACGAGAAAGAGCAATTTTGATGAAATAGCTTTAATGTATGAAATTACCAGAGTGGAATATTGAGTTAGATTGAAATTCCTAAGCACCCCATTCAATGACCCTTAGGTGACCTTTGACCTCAAATTTACGAAGACCACAAATACACCTGTATCCAAGGATCGTTGTATCTAGAGTTTCGGCAAAATCCATCAATGACTTTACAAGAAGCAGCAATTTTATGTAATATCTTTAAAGCATGAAATTACCAGGGTGGAAAGGGTTACACTCAAATTTCTGAACACCCCATAGGAAGGACTACCACATGTTCATTATCACCAATTTTCTTCAATATCTACTGCAATCTATAGGAGTATAAGTATTTTTTAAATGTCAAAGAACGACCTCCAATGACCCCTAAATGACATTTGACCTCAAATTTCCGAACACACCATGGGCACGGCAAGAATTGTTGTGTTCGTCAAAATCGCAATCAATTATTGATAGACGACGGCATTGTAATATCTCTTACATGCTGGTCTGAGTTAAAGATTAAGATATTCTAACTTTCTGAATCACTTATACAGGGTTTGAAATCGTCACGTGTCCGCGTGCCTGTGACCCTAATATGGGGGGACGGACCCGAAATTTGACCCAAAGGGAGGGAGGCCCGGTTTGACTTGTTAAAAAATCTTATAAGTAATAATTTTTGCCTTTAAGATACTTTTATAGATGGTAAATCAGACCTTCACGTATGAGAATCTCAGGAGAGCTTTTTTTCAGCTCCTGGGGAGATTAAGGAGAGCTTTTCGCTCTCCTGAACATTTCACACTTTTTTTCTGGTCTATATTTCTAGCACAATAGATTGCTCTCCTGAGCACTCTTCAGGAGCGCCTTGGAACGTGATTGCGTCGGCGCTCCTTATAAATGAAGGTCTGGTAAACGGGCATATTAGGTCCATGCTTCACATGTTATCAAGTTATTTGTCAAAAAATTGTGATTTACTTCTTTTTTTAACAATACCCTTTTTGCGGATCAGTCAAATTTTGGACGGGCCTGTAAATTCCAGTTAGAGCAGGTCCGCGGGACCTGCTTCAAATCTGGCTAATTTCTACCCCTGCTTTTTTTTATTGTAACATGCCAATCTTTTTATCTCACTGTATTTTTCTTTCAGCTTGATCTTTCTCCTCAAGCGCTTTGAGGCTCTGCATAAAGCACTATAAAAATATTGTTTATTATTATTATATATATATATGTTAATATACTTTAAATGGAACAGCTGAAATAATTTTATCCAAATTGTTTATTCACGCCTTCTTAGTTGTGCTTGTCATCTTTGAGTTCTGGGGAAAAATTAATCTTCCATCATTTTAAATGTATGAATTATGAAATGGTACATCACATGTCTGATCTGGAGATGCAAGGGTCAGGAGTTTGAATACACATATAAACTCTATAGATAGGAAATTAGTACTATCAGCCCCAAAACTGAAAGAAACTTTTAGTACTACATTAAAAATTATTAAGAAACTCCCCCCAAAATAGTATTGAAAATCATAATAAATGTGTTCTTTTGTCGTATAGTGTGTACAGTATACACTAATATTTTTTTGTTATGCTGTTATATCTAGTCTTAACTCTTATCATGCTGAAGGTATACATATACTGCACTGTGAAACTGGACATATTTCACATATTGCACATATTTCACATATTTCACATATTTCACACATGTACAGGTGCTCCAGATGAAGTTGGGAAGCATTAATTACAAGATTGTTCAGAATGATCCACACGATGAAAAAAAAATGACCCCCAAAAATTAAACACAATCAATTATTCATGCTAGAGAGAACGAAGTGGAAGAAGCAGAGGCTTTTGAATTACAACTGTATGTCGCATAGTCATCCAATTCTTAAAGTTTAATTTATAATTGACAAGATATATTTGTGATTATCCTGTATTAGTATTACATAATTTGTTGCCAGTAGTTAGATAATTCATCAATAATAATGCTGTAATTTAAATCAGTGTTATTCATTCTTGGGGTCGCGACCCTTTTCAGGGTCGCCAGAATATTTTGGAGTACGCCAAAATAAACTGAGCGTCGCCCCAAAAATCATGGTCACAAAAATTGTAAATAATTGTATAAATTGGACTCCTAATGTTTTCCCCTGTATACATATCCCAAATTACATTTGTGGTGCTGACAAAAACGGTTTGCATTATCGTTACCCCAAATTTTTTGGGTACGCTCCCCACCAACCGATGGTGGCGCTACGCTTATATGATGGAGGGTTGCGTCAGGTAACATGGACAAATTTTTGGTCAACAAGTCAAAAAGTTTGAATAACAGCGATTTAAAAACCCTATAATCACTTTAATTTCCGTTAACTTCATCTTGCCTGTAGATCGAGTGGGAAGTGAATTTTGGAAGCAGCAGGAGCGCATCGGTAATGATCTGTCCGGAATCCAGTGAGTTGGTTGCATCAATTTATTACTAAATACATGGGTGGTTTGAAACGAGAGCCATGCATCGTTCTGTGCATGTTGCACTGTGCCAAACAGTTTTAGGTGCTAATTTATGGTTTGTTCAATGAATATGAAATTGAGGTGACTCACTTGTTGAAGTGTCAAAGAATTTACTCCCTTGGAATAGCACTAAAATTATGAAAATCACATAGACTCAAGTCACTAAATGAAGTGATCTGTTTGAAGTCTGGGGATAAGAGTAGCATACAAATATGATATGCAATGACAACAGTGCAAATAAAACATAACAATGGGGTATTGCTCTGTCTGTGGTACCGACATTAATACACACAGAGTGATGCCCATTGTTATATTTTGTTTATTGTATTGTTTAACATGAAATTAATACACAAATAGTGATACCTATTGTTATATTTTGTTTATTGTATTGTTTAACATGAAATTAATACACAAAGAGTGATACCCATTGTTATATTTTGTTTATTGTATTGTTTAGGATGACATTAACAAACCCAGAGTGATACCCATTGTTATATTTTGTTTATGGTATTGTTCCAGCATGACATTAACCCAGACAGAGCGATACCCCATTGTTATATTTTGTTCATTGTATTGTTCAGCATGACATTAATACACACAGAGTGATACCCATTGTTATATTTTGTTTATTGTATTGTTTAGGATGACATTAAAAAAACCTCATCTTTTATTGTATTGTTTCAGCATGACATTAACCCAGACAGAGCGAGGTTATGCTCCTCCCATAGAACACATCAGTAAACCAGATTATATCCAGAATGAGATGGGTAAGTCTTTAAAAGTTATTATGTAGCACTGAAACTTCATTCATCATCATCATCTTATCGAGTTTTGATCCGGGTTGTTCCCCGTTGGCGGGGGTGGCCGGACTCACCTCACTCTTGCCACAATAGATGTCGCCATCGTGAGGGTTTAATTGAGCAGGATTTTCTACGGGGAGCATGCCCTTGCTTACCCGCAACCTTAATTAATATCGCATTATTCGCATAGCTATCTATGGCTATACCAGTGTATGTATGGACCATACAGGTATATCCATAACAGAAGAAGCATAAATTTGTTTTTGACAGATGGGCCGTGGCCTAGAATAGAGCGTTGAGGCTAAGCGTACGTAGAATATTGAAAACGTCTTGCAAACCTCATTCTATAGTAGCAAAAACACATTAGCTGTAAAAGATGGTTTGATCTGTTAAAAAGGGAGAGAAGTCATGGAGAGTGCGCGCTGGTTTCAAAGATGTACGGAAGATTATACTCGCCATTCAGATGTCAAGGACTAAATCAAAAATATAATTGTCTCTCACATTACTTCGAAATATACAACTACCTGTTTAATTTTTATTTATCTAAATTCATTATTTACTTCTTTGTGGAGGTTTTTAAACTTTTCAAAATTGTCATGTCCGCAACATGTGTCAATAATGCATGGATAATTATACAAGCCATTCGGAGGACAGGGATTAAAATAACATTTACTCTCTCTCTCACATTACCTATAAATATATACCTTGTGATATAGGTGGGGTTAATTTGTTGTATTTTTACTATTTGACTTTCCAGTATCAATTATTTGAGGAGCTCTTTTAATAGTGACCTCCGGCCCCTATACAGGAAGGACGCTTGGTAAACCAGTACAGTTATTACTACTACTATATTGACCATTGGGTTGATTACCGTGTACAATAATTGAAATCTGTTTAGAGGCTGTTCCATCACTTTCACATGACGTCAATGAGAGCTTTGCACTTTTCATGGGCGTAGTACGATGTAATTTCCTTCTAAGTTTCACTACTTGAAAAACAACTAAATGTCATCCGACATGACGACAATGCATGAATCATGACATATTAATTATTAATCAGGAAATCGTTGTTCGATTCAGTCAGCAAATTAGCCACAAAGGCCTTCAAGGTAATTCAATGACACCATGTTTGTTAACTACTGAGCTATTTGCACAGTGTAGCCTGATAAAAGGAGGTAAAGTTTGTTGGGGTGGGCACTTGAATTGGTCAGCAATGCAGACACTGTTATACTTAACTGGCTGCCTGTCGCTCCTGCCTCCAAATAACTTGTGCAACTGTATAACAACTGTATTTAACTCATAAGGACTAATGTAACAAAGGCATTTCAGGCCGCCATGTTTGAGGAGCGACAGCTCGATCACGCTCTTTAAACCCTTAATGCTCCTGGCAGGCACCGAGGAGCGCCCTCTACAGCGCTCCTAAAAAATTACGAAAAAAAACTTATTTTTCGTTTTTAGTTTTCATGTTTTTACCTTATTTTCTGACAGGAGGGTGTCTATTCGACCAAGTCCTAACACGTTTTTTACTTTAGAACACTTCCTTCCTTATTAGATAATGTACATTATTAACCGACTAAATGGCAAATATAATATCCAATGCTCTCCTAAACTCTCCAGAAGAGCATTGATATGCTCTTCTGGCATCTTTAATACGTGGAGTGTCATTTATGCTCTACAGTGAAGATAATAGCTAAATGAATGAATGACTAGATTTCCTGGCCCTTCTCAATGCATGCAAAGATTATATGAGCCACCCAAAGCCTTTGATATACCAGTTAAAGCCACTGGAATATAATCATCACTCCGATGCAAGAAATATACTACCTATAAATTACGCTTTCCACAGACATATAATTGTTACAATTTTTTTATTATTCTGCTGTACTTTTGTAATCGTGGGATATTTTTAGGAGGAAAAATGTAGTAAAAAGATTTTGTTGCAATGAGTTATTATTTTTAGAAGGAAAATGAAGTAAAAGGATTTTGTTGCAATGAGTTAATTCTGTAAAAAAATTGTGCTTGTGGAAAATTCTTGGAGGTGCAGTATTAAGTGAAAAATGTTTTTTGTCTTAAAATATGACAAAAAGGATCATTCATAATATGACGGGACCTCGTTGCATGTATTGACGCTAGATCTCCTATCTTGGCGGGATTCGTCCTAAAAGGGTTAAGATAGCGAAAATTAATTTGTCCTCTTTAATTTGACATACAAAGCTGTTGGCAGAGTAAACTCATAGTTATGGGCAACAGAGCTTCTGCACATAACGTCACTTCACTGAATTACAGCATAATAGCAGCCTCTTAGTTCTATTGCGACCATTGCTGATTGGCTGTACACAGTACATGTAATGCCAGGCCTCCACGTATGAAAAATGCCAGGAGAGCATACCAGTTTCAGCAGAGCATAAGCTCTCCTGGATATTATAGTCACTGTTTTTCGGCTAATAATGTATATAATAATGGGGAAGGAAGTGTT
>JAODAI010488166.1:0-13797 GCA_027575025.1 Scotoplanes globosa
AACAGGGAAGCACAATACCGTCTGGAAGTACACACTCGTCAACAGGGAAGCACAATACCGTCTGGAAGTACACACTCATCGTCACTGCAGTTTAGTTGAATAGGGGCAGACTATTTACCAATTTCAGAATCTACACTATAATCGTGTTATCATGAAAAATATGAAATGAGAAGTGCAGATAGACTACAAAAGTCAACTTACTATATGGTTTCTGAGACCGCTGTCCAGTGATAATTTTACATCCAGGTCATTCAACTCTCCTAAACTCCTGCATGGCAGCACGATACCATCTGGAAGTACAAATTCCTCTTTACTGTCGCTGAGTATGTGCAGAGTATTTACCAACTGAAGGAGCTGCCGGACTTCCTCTCGTAACTGCATCACTTCCACCTTTATTTCAATTAGTAACTGGAGTAGCCGGTCAGGTGCATCTAAAACAAAAATAATAATAGAAAATTATATAAAGTGTTCAGTAGCACTATACAGAGATAGATATTTCTTAACGGCACATAAGCATCTACTGTAGGCTATACGAATGCTTTCTATGGTAATTAGCAGGCCTACCGTTTTTTGTTGTCTTTAAAAATAGCAAACTTATTCTTCAATGTCCAGTAGAAAAGGCACCCAATCGGGTATTTGACGACACAGACTTACTTAATGACAATCCGGGATAATTACAGTAAGTAATGTTTACGAAAAGATTGCCAGACTAGGATAACGTGCGGCGTACGAGACAGATAATCCTGACCGGGGACTGCCCGGCATTTTACATCATCATCCGGTGGAGCGAAGCTCCAAAATCTACAAACTTCTTAACATTATTATTTTTCATAAATTTGATCCAAGTTGGATCTGGACCCTTAAGGAAACCAAATCCCTGTTACCCGAATTAATGTCGACGAGCCGATGAGACATCACAAACTGCCAAATGGGTAGAGCAAACAGGAGTGCCCAGAGAAACACCTGGTGTTACAAGCATGAAGTAAATCATTTGCACATGTACAGAGATCGGGGAAACAGAACATAAATAACTAGTAACTACAATATTAAACTAATGGGTCTTATATCTAAGCTTATAACCTTTAACTGTGAAAGAGAAGGAAAATCGTAACAGCTAGACAGCTGTGCTCGGGGTAGAACACTCCACAAAGCAGGAAGCAGATAGGAACCATATGGCAACCAGATGGGAAGCATATGACCACATGATTTTCATCTAGTTCTGGATACGATAACAGTTTAACAGGGTTTGACAAATAAGAAGGGGCAGAATCGTTGTTGCACTTGTAGACAAAAGGTAATATTTTAAAAGTAATTTACTCAACAGGATGGTAATGCAAGGAACACAAAATATACTATGTCATCGAAACAGTGAATGGAAGCACAGTGGTCATAAACTGCGACTAATGCAGTTTTCATATAGCGATATAATATGTTGTTACGGTACCGCAATACACTTTAATAAAAAAATAAGTTAAAATAAAATTAAAATAATTTATGTTTAACTTTTATTTTTAGTGCGGATATTGTCAATTGATGCCTTTAGTAATTGGTCTTATTTTTGTGACTATGGACGGGATAGTGTCAATTGATGCCTGAATGTTCCTGTTTTTTTAACTGTGGGCTTTAGATCACTGGGTGATGGATGTTCAGGTTCATATTATGAGGAATATGTCCTTACTGATCCTTTCTTACTTAACTTAACCTAACTTAACTATGTTCATCGATTATTTGTATATTTGCAGACAGCGTAATCGCCTTTTTTTGATTCAATAAAGTCTTCTATCTATCTATAACTTTATTTTCAAATTTCACTGTTCTGCTAGTGAATGACTATAATAGGCCTAATTATCATTTTAGATAAATTTATTTAGATTATAAGGAGCGGATATATTTACCTTTATAAGTGATTTTTTTCCACCACCGTCAGATAAATAGAGGTGCAATGCTGGCGATTACGCAGCGTAAAGCTGACACTTATTCACAAGACCTACACTGTGTGTACAGACTATTAACTACATTTAATTACTCACATTTCTTACATATTGTAGTACGCTATGTATTTTTTACATAACATAGTTACACCTCTACATAGTCATATGAAGGTGTGTGCCTACGGACAACACATGATCTGCCAATTTTAATACAACATTGACCATCTGCTCAAATAAATACATAGTTCTAGGATCATTCACCTGCTTCACTGTTAATGTTTACATGCATTTATAATCCCATACTCTACTAAAATTGAGGCTCTAGCTAAGACTTATTTATCCATTCATACATAATATTAACAAGCACCCAAGGCAATTTAACATCTAAGTCTAAATCTCAGTCAAAGACATTCGGCAGACATTCGGCAGACATTCGGCAGATATTCAGCAAATATTAGTTCAACTATTTGTAATCTAAAACGTCCTTTCAAACCCTTATAGGACGATTCATAAATGTAACAGCATACAAGATTTTAACAATTATAGGTCATGCCATGGCGAAAGCATACTTTAAAATATGGAAGTATGCTTAGATTTAAATTTTACCCTTATATTCAGTTATTTAAGGGCTAGGTGTTCATCATCTTACAGGCGTCGCTTGAAATATGCGTGATGCCCACGATTTACATGAAAACTAATTCAAATATAGCCATATACACTTTCAACATCCTTGTTTATTTAACCAGTATCTGGTCACGTATCATCCATACATATCATGGTTAAAATAGTAACATATTCCGGGTGAAAGATTGACACTTTCCATGTTGATAATTAACAGAAATGTTTCAATTAATCAGAAAAGTGTAAATTTTAACCAGGAATTTGTTATCATATGTGGTACCACTAGTTTTCAGGTACAGTAAGTTATATTGAAATTAGAATCTTGAAAAAATGTATTGTTGAGCATAGTACTCACAACTCTATGAATACTGACAAAGACGGTGCTAAACTATACAACTTGACGTATGGGAGGGACTTTCTTGGGCAATTTAGGGAAGCTACTACACAACTTTCTCCCGAAAGTACAGTTTGATTATAGATAGAGCAGAAACATACATGTATACATCTGCACATATTGTTACAAAATCTGCTAGACGTAATCATATTAGACCAGTACTTTATGATCTACACTGGCTTAATTAAGCCTTCCTATTATTAAAGTTCCACATTGTCTTCAAAATCCTTGTTATTACCTTTTGTGGGCTTAGATTTAATCAGCCGCTAAATATTGGTGAACTAATTCATTCTTATAAACCTTCTCGCAACTTGCGCTCTGCTAGTAAAGATCATATAGTACAGCCACTTTCTAATATCAATTGCTACGGCAGTAAATATATTTTGCATTTGTTACACTTTGGAATCAATTACCATATAGTGTCAAATCATGTGATAGTGATACGTTGATCCGTTTCAGAAGTCTCTTAGGACTCATCTTCTCACGCTTCATTATGAATAATACATTTTTAATTTTCATGAACATTTCTTATGTTCAGGTCATGTGGTACATGTGTACATTATATAACAAATCATTGTGAAGCGCTTTGAAGTGTGATTTTTGGTATTATATGCAGGAAAAGCGCTATATAAATCATCATTATTATTATAATTATGATGGTCTACAAATATGGAAGCTGCCTATTCTAAGGAAACTAAAACTTGTTGTAAATCGAATGACACAATCGCTCCCCTGATTACACTGATTGGAAATGTATTTCATTGTATTTTCATGTTTATTAAAACTATAAATTACACAAATATAATACATGCAAACATGCAGTTTATAACAAATATAGCATCAAATTATTTGAAAACAATAGAGAAACATCACTATAGTATGTAGTGGAGCGATGTCATAAGTAGACATTTGCTGGAAACAAATTTCTTCAAGATGGCCGGCAGCACCCAATTAGTCCTATCTCAAGTTGAAATGACAGAAATGATGACAGAGATGAACAAACACTAAAGTGTCTTGAAACAATGCTGTAATTTCAAAATAAAACTTGCATTAACAATGCAACATTCAGCAGAATACAGAATACTAAACAGAAATTAGAGAATACTAAACCTAAATTTATGCATAATGTTGTGTTACAATTATGCAAGATTAAATTGCGATTAATTGCGCTTAAATACATTCATTAATTAATTAAAAAAAATAAAACAAGATAATTAGGACACACTAATTACTAATTAATCTAGATATGGTGAACATCACTGTTAGTACTTTGTTCGCTATCAAAATGAATTTGTGAGTGACATAACATTTTTTTGATGAGCACAGCCAATCAAGATCAAAGCATTTAAGGCCCTTAATTCCAACTCCTTAATCCCAACTGGAACATGCTCAGGAAAACAAGTAAACATTAATCAACATCAACAAACTTCAGAAAGATAGATCGATACATGCAGCTAAATTATATTTTGTGTTTGCTGTCTATCCAACGTATACCATGTAGTATAACTATATTATATTGGATGTCCCTACTACTACTAGCTACACAGTCCACACCAACTGAATTATTGCAAGAGTATTGGCTGCACTGTTTCATAAAGGTAATTTGTAACTTTTTAATAGTTTCCAATTAAAGTTTTATATGAGACATGATCATTAGCCTACAGGCAGACAGGTGTTCATTTAATGAGGACATGATCGGGAATTGTCAGGAGCTACTGTAGGACAGACACGGGAAAGTCTATGCATGTACAAATAAATAGGCCTACAATTGGTCCATATTAAGAGCTGGGACAGATACAGGAAAGTCTATGCACCTATACTAAATAGGCCTACAATGGTCCATATTAAGAGCTGAACACACAGGAAAGTCTATGCACATACAAATAAATAGGCCTACAATGGTACATATTAACTCTTATCATGCGGGAAGCGAGAGCTCCCGCCCGAACAAAAGTACACTGAGAAGCGGGAGGCGGAAGCTCAGGGTTATGCATGGGGGCACTTTCTGGTATGCCTGCATGGTCTTAGAAAATGTTTTAGAGAAAAGTGATGGCGGTATAAAGAATCTACACAGTCCAATCTATCGTTTGAACTACCAAAACATTGTTGCTCTAGATATTTCCTGTAATCATGGATTGAAAATAAATTTGAAATATGCTCAGCTAAACAGTGTACTTTACAAAAACGCTAAGCACGATAAGAGCTGGGTCCGACACGGGAAAGTCTATGTACTTACAAATAAGTAGGCCTATAATGGTACATATTAAGAGATGGGATACACATCTATAGGAATGTCTATGATAAAGTCTATGATAAATATTACTGAAGAATAACATAAAATAATAAAATTCACAGTATACTGTCTATAGACTTCAAGGGATTGTAAAGTTTGTAAATAATTTTAGTTGATATATAGAGCAGAAAATTATCTAAAAAATGCTTCAAACTAGAGTTAAATCGGCCATTCCGTTCTCAATATATTGATGTTGGAAGTTTTCAATTTTAGAACGCCACTTTTTTTTTAAACGTCCATATCAAGACTATTATGACGTATGGTCCTTACAACCAAAGTACAGATAAAGTAGCCGGATATTAATGGCTTGTAAATATGTTTTCTCGAAAAGTTAAAGTCTGATAATGTTCAAACTTGGTATGAAGGTTGATCCCAATGCATACAAGACTTGGTTATTGTCAAAGGTCATTTGGAGATCAAAGGTCATTTGGAGATCAAAGGTCATTTGGAGGTTAAGGTCATTTGGAGGTCAAGGTCATTTGGAGGTCAAGGTCATTTGATGTCAAACATTTGAACACATGGTTTTAGTGCTTGACCTTAGATGACCTTCGACTTCCACCCAAAAATAACACAAGTCTTGACAAAGACGTTTTTAAAAAAGTGGCGCTCTAAAATTGAAAACTTCAAACAACAATATATTGAGAACGGAATGGTCGATTTGACTCTAATCTTAAGGAATTTTGTAAGATAATTTTCTGTTAATATCAACTAACAATATTTACAAACTTTACAATCCTTTTAAGCGATTAATATTCTCCTAAAAACAACACTCTTAGGGAGTATGCTCATGAATGTAGAAGCTAGATTTTAATGTCAAAACTGTATATATATATATTTGAAAAATTTAATCATTTTTTATGACTAAAGTTAGTTGGCCAGAAGGTATCACTGAAATGTGTTCCGTATGCCGAAGGACAATCTATATTGTCACGGTTGTTTTGCCAAACTTAGGTAGGCCCTACTCATTCCCCAAATTGGTCGTTCCGGAAGATCAACCCATACACTTCCACACTGACTGTCATCCAATGTATATAATAATAATGATGATTTATATAGCGCTTTTCCTGCATAGGACCAAAAGTCACACCTCAAAGCGCTTTACAGCAATTTCTTTTAAATTTCTTTTTTATTAATATATACGTTCAACTTCTTCTGTAAATAGCTATAAATGTTCATTGTAGTACCCAGGATTAGCTGAGCTTGGAATCAACTGTCATGTCACCCAGAATTCTACCTTAACCATGTCACACGGACCTTCAAAAACGTTGAGTATAATTAGTCACCACCATGTAAGTTTTTCTGTATTTTGTTGTGGCTCAACTTTTACTCACACATTTATGTAGTTTTCAATTATTTGCGGGCACTTAATTGTAATCCCACTTTACTAGATATACTTTCAACTATAACGGTCCTTTGTACCCAGCCCTTTATAAAACCTGAACCATGACCATGCATATTCATATATTATATATCCGCTGTGGTCTAGTGGGATTGCTCTGGATTCACGATCCTATAGGGTTAAGAGTTTGAGCCGCGCTAGGACCATTGGTTGACATCACGAAGAGCATCCGGTCATAAAGTACTACGTCACACTTATAAAGTCCTTGCATTAGTAAGGCACCATCTAAGCCCCGTAAGGGAGAGTGGCAGACGTTAAAACAACTTCAAGCATAGCAACTTAATTGGTACCAAACTTGCTATAGGCCTACATGTATGCATGAATGTGGTTGACAACATTAAAAATGTTTTGGAATTGAGATTATCCGGTACACGATTGCTTGTTATGCTACAGGTAGCATTAACCCTGTGACTGCCAATTTAATTGTAGCAGCACCTGCACACACAAATCGCCAGCGAACTGCCCAACCTTAGGCTGCGTGTGGCATGCAGTGAGTGTCCGACTGGCAGGACTACCCAGGGCCACCGTTGCATGACATCATGGCTTGCTTCCATGATATATTTTTGTATTGGCGTGCTAACAATCCTGGTGCTTTATGGCCAGCTACATGTACTCGACTAAACGTGCTTCATTGTCCCTCCGCCAGTAATAATACAGGTATACCCAGATCCTCACACGGGGTTGACCACACGCATCCACAGATTATGGGGTATCTGAATGCATTTTTAACTTGTGTCTGTTGCAGGTGCCGAGTTGGCAAAATTTCTTGAAGCAAACATTACATTGAAATGGTTTCTCTCCCGTGTGAACCCTCTCATGGATTTGACATTCATAGTCGTTGACAAATGTCTTGGAGCAGTAACGGCAATGAAACGGCAAATTTTCTTCCGAGTGCAAGCGCCGTTCGTGCATCTTCCATACTTTCCTCAGCTGGAAGGAGTGGCCACAGAATTGACACTGAAAACGATTACCGGGAGCTGAATGGGTCGCTCTGTGTTCATTGCGTACGGTCTCGGTCTTGAACAAATCGTCGCAAAGGTTACACTTGAAGTCTAAACCCGTCGGAGCTGGTGGTGGAATATAGAGGGCAGTAGCATCCTTGCGACGATATTTTCTAGACTTCGGATGATCTCCCCGAATTTGAAAACCTACGAAAGTGAAGGACAGAGATGAACCAACATTAGACTATGTCAACGACATTGTATCTTTCAGATATGTTTCTGAAATAAGAATTGTAATGAAAAGGATCGCGGGTGTAAAAGCGGATGGATAGGAGAAGGTTGGATGATATTCTGGAGAGACTAGGAGTCTACAGAGAGGGTGGTGATTGGGCGCATGAGATGGGATGTGCATGTTGAACGTATGGACGGAGGGTGACTTCTGAATTTGGCGATGTCGCATGTGGATGTTGATCGAAGGGGATAGACCTCGTTTGAGATGGAAGGACTGTGTTGAGGGATTTTAGGAGTGGGGATGGCAAAAGGAGGGTCGTGGCTATTGATAGATAAAGGGAGGTGAATAGCTTTGGCCAATGATGCGGCTGTTAGTAATATATTCTTCCTCACCCCTTGTTAGGGATTCAAGAGGTAGAGAGTGATTTAGCCTGTCTATGTGCATTACGCACAGAAACGTTGCCGGACTTTACAACCCGTGAAATGGGGATTACAGTGCCACCCAAGTTTTCTTAACCTATTCATCAGGACAGTTCCCCCGATGAGTTGTGTAACAAACTTGTATTGCCATATATAAACACATGTCTGCTCCCTGCAAAGTATATCTAGTGTTGATACCATGATCTCAGGAAGTTGTCATAGTTACAGTATTAGATGTAATTGAATTGTGATTTTTAAGACATGCCCTGGATTGTATAGTTTGACACACCTTCATTGAGACCATTTTTGCAGCATGTGAAACATGTTAGCTTTGTGAAAACTTGTGGTGCTAAGTCATGGTCAACTCCTAGTGATGCAGAGCTTATGGCAAATAAATAAGCACTAATTATTATCAGTTGTGTGGAGGGAGGTGTAGAGACGGTGCTAGGGCAACTACACCCTGGATAATTACCCGTGGGCAATTACCCAGTTACCCCCGGACACTCCTAACCTGGCCCTAATCCTAACCCTAAAAAGGTTTAATTTTCTGAGGGAAGTGTGTCCCGGGGATAATTTTCCGGTTTGATAGTTGCCCTAGCTGACACGGTACAGACGGCTACTTCCCGAACTAAAGATGGAACTGGTGGAATTAAGAAATAATTATGGAGACTGCATGGCTTTCTGGTATGACCTATTTCTAATTTTGCTGCTTCCTGGCTTCTTGTCTAATTAATTACCACTATCAAATTAAAGAATTTCTCGTTATTAGGCATGGAATTTCAATTTAAGTGTACATAATTAATCAGTTCTTTGATCGTTATCTCTTTCAATAGCGTGAGGGAAAATCATTAGATAATTAAAAAAATCCCGTATTAATTAAATAATTAATTATAATTATATTAATCCACATCTTATATTAATCCACATCTTATATTAATATTTATGGTCTAAAATTAAAGGATAATTAATCAGCTTTAATTGAATATATAATTCAATGATTTGTTTTATTGTCAAGATTAAGAAAAACAATATGAGCGGCGGATCCATATTCTTCCATAGACTTAACGGCTAGGGTACTGTGTTGTCATTGCTTCACCGGCTCCATATTCTTCCATAGACTGAACGGCTAGGGTACTGTGTTGTCATTGCTCCACCCTCCATATTCTTCCATAGACTAGCTAGGGTACTGTGTGGTCATTGCTCCACCGGCTCCATATTCTTCCACAGACTTAACGGCTATAGGGTACTGTACGTGGTCATTGCTCCACCGGCTCCATATTCTTCCATAGACTTATCAGCTAGGGTACTGTGTGGTCATTGCTCCACCCTCCACCTTTGTTAACATAATTAGTCATAATTAACTTGCTTAATTGAAATCTGGTGTAGATAATTTTTAGTATCAACTTAAAGGCAACTAAATATGAAGTTCTTACTTTGAAATATTCACTCACATTAAAGCACTGCATGGTACTCTATTCATAACAAACATGTTGGATTTCACTAGGAAATGGCTCCACCCTAGAGAGTAGGCCCCACCCAGTTCAAGACGCATGACCATAAGTTGCTGTTAGACTAAAATTTGGACGTGAATCTTGAACTACCAAAAAATAACGCCTGTGAATATGTGACTAACGAAATGTCGCACATTGGTGTAAAGGGGAAGAACTCGTGATGGGGGTGGATTGAAGATTACGATCGCCGCTAGCTGCATTCAGTTTGCTAGAAGATATTACTGATATTTAGGTTAGATTCCCAAGGACGGCGGTGGGACCCCATTGGTCCGATAGTCCGAAAACAGGCACTCGTGTAACGCTAAAATGACCCTAACCATATACCCTAAATCATAGGACTTTCGTACCAGGCACTCGTGTAATGCTAAAATGGCCCTAACCCTATACCCTAAATCATAGGACTTTCGGACCAACGGGCCTTCGGACCAACGGGCCTTCGGACCAACGGGCCTTCGGACCAACGGGCCTTCGGACCAACGGGCCTTCGGACCAATAGGCACACACGACGACACCGCAGTCACCCTACTTTATTGTACATCTTTCCAAATTCAGGTAGCCAAGCTTGGTGATACACATATAAGATACACAGAGCTCTGCAATTATATCTTCTGTAAATTTATAGAGCTATAAATATTCAGTGTATATAACTCAAGATTAGCTGTGAATCTTGGAAGGAACTGTGCTAATGTTGCACATATATACAGTAGGCATACTAGAGCATAGAACACAGATCTACCTATAGGCCATCAAATTAAGCAGTGGTACCATTGTAATTCTGGATATAGTCACCATACCTGTGATAGATCTGTGTTTTCTAATGAATTAACTCTAAATTAAGGCTTCGTTTATTTTTTAATTGTCACCATTTGTGGGGTACACTCATGTAATCCCAATTTAGCAGATCTGTTTTCAACTGTAATATGGGTTTTCCAGTTATAAATAGGAACTGTGACAATGCTGCATATTGCTAAATTAACAATTGAATGGTACCAAACCTACATCTGGAGTATATGAATGTGTATTGTCTATTACAACATTCTAAATGTTTTGAGTAAATAGGTTTCATGATTGCATGTTGTGGAATGTGCTAAATTTAAGCAGTGTGACAATGCATATTTCTAGATTGTCTCTGAGTTAACAATTGAATGGTAGCAAACCTACATATGGAGGATATGAATGTGGTAGCAAACCTACATATGGAGGATATGAATGTGTCTATTACAACACTCTAAATGTTTTGAGTTAATAGGTTTCATGATTACATGTTGTGCTAACTATAAGCAGTGGTTCAATGATAAACAGACCTGTGTACCCATACCTTGGGTGTGGTTGACCACACGCATACACAGATTATGGGGCAGGTGGATGCATTTTTATCTTTTCCAGGTGCCAAGTAGGCCAAATTTCCTGAAGCAAACTTGACATTGAAATGGTTTCTCTCCGTGTGAACCCTCTCGTGGATTTGACATTCATAGTCGCTAACAAATGCTTTGGAGCAGTATTGACAATTGTACGGCTTTTCTCCCGAGTGGCGCTGTTTGTGCATCTTCCACACTCCCTTCAGCTGGAAGGAGTGGCCACAAAATTTACACTGAAAACGATTACCGGGAGTTGAATGGGTTTCTCTGTGTTTGTCGCATACGGCCTCTGTCCTAAACAAATCGTCGCAAAGGTTACACTTAAATTTACATTCCGTCTGAGATGGTGGTGAAACGTAGAGGGAACCAGCATCCTTGCGACAATATTTTCGAGCCTTTGGACGATCTACTTCAATTTGAAAATATACGAAAATGAATGACAGAGAGATGAACCAACATAAACCAAGTGTCAATGACATGGTCACTTTAAAAGAGAACCAATGATTCATCACTCAACACAAATTTTCTGTTTAAATCTCAATTTATAGTTTTGGTAAACAAGTGTATCCTATGCAAAGCTCCGAGATAATTGGGGTGATACTTGCAATCTCCAAAATTTAACTTTGCATTGAATCGTCATAAAATTTGCTGAAACAGGATGGGGATTTAAATCTTTGGCTAGTTGACTTGGCCCGAATGGGGCCTTATAAAATTATTTGGCTTGTTGACCTGGCCCAGATTGGGGACTTAATTCTTTGGCTAGTTGACTTAAATCTTTGGCTAGTTGAAAAGTGTCCCAGATGGGGACCTAGTTGGGGATATACTTCATGTAGCAGACATCAGTCTCTCTTGAAACTGAAGTATATATCCCACTTAGTGAATACAATCATTTAGAGCTAGAATACAAGATTAGGGTTAGAAAGTTACTTGCTGAGCTTTATCCCAATTGGGATGCATACATTTTGAGGTCTGCTACATGAAGTATTTTCCGATAATTGCTTGACAGCACATCAACATCGGAGGAATGTCAGTACAATTAAAACAATGAACTAATTTGTAAGAAAAATACAAAATTATTACAAAAAAGAGAGGAACAAAAAATTAGGGTAACATTGGTAATTAAAAGTAACGTTTATAACATTATTAACTTCAAATTCACATCCGTGGACGAGCATACATGAATAATAGTGAATGATAAACACTAAACGTTGTTCAACTTTATAATAATAGTGACAATTTATATATAGCCCCTTTCTTGCATAAGATCAGAAGGTCACAGCTCAAAGTGTTTTAGAAAATATAACGTTCAACTTGTATAACTTACTACATGAACAGAACAGCTAGCTTAATCACAAAGAAATCAACGTACGAAAAATCATTTGGATTATATGATCCTTTGAACATGATCCTTTGAACAACAAGACATGCAAAATGCACGGGGATTCCAGTTCTAGTAAATCTGCAGACCATCTAATCTACAAATTGGAAATATTATGATTGTTGCCTCAAACTACATTGAGCACATATCCCCTCATTTATAGATATGTTGCCCTACTTTCCAATACATGACTAGCGGGGGATTACGGTGTCACCCAAGTTTTCTGAATCTATTCATTAGCACAACTCCCTGGCGAGTTCTGCAAACAAACTTGTGTTATCATAGATAGAACATCAGAGTGTGAAATAACAGACGGCACCGATTTTGGAGCTTGCGATGGTATCTAGGGTCAATTCCACAGTAAGGTTAACGTCTGAGCTAACAAATTAAACCCCAAATATGTTCTAAATGATTCTAATTTTGTAAACTTACATACTTGGGGCTTCTGGAACAGCAACAAAACATTGTGCGTAGACTCGTAGTAGCATAGCGAACTTCAGGTTACTATATTAGCGAAATGTGCTAGAATTTGGCCAATAAAGGCTTGGCCAATATTCACATAAAACTATTTATAAAGTAATAGTTTGGGTATTATATTGCTAAATATAAATATATAGTAACATGAAATACTTCAAATAAAATGAAAAATATTTTTGACATTTTTAGGTAATAACGTTGACAAATATAACCCCATTTTGGGGTCACGAGAGTCACAAAAATAAGTAAAAACTTAATTTACTCCTAGGCATGGCTAACATTTTTTAATCATTATATACAAAGAAGTCTTCATACATATAACGAAGTGTGCAGAATTTCGAATAAATTCACAGCATTTGGGGTCACGCGACGTTAGGGGTATTTCGTCACTGGAGTCACGTTTCTTTAACCTATAAAATGCCGTACACATATGTGATATTTACTTCTTTGAGTTTTGTACTCAATGTTCATATTATTAATATTTTAACCTGTATAAGGCTTGTATCTCAATAAGTTCATTACTTAGTCCGGGGCTATTGTCCTATAACAGAGTACTGTACCACCACCGCATGGCCGACAGATTGTATGTGCTGATCCTTACTCAGGTTATCAGTAGTTTAGATTATACCTATATCCGGGCCGACAGATTGTATGTGCTGATCCTTACTCAGGTTATCAGTAGTTTAGATTATACCTATAGCCGGGCCGACAGATTGTATGTGCTGATCCTTACTCAGGTTATCAGTAGTTTAGATTATACCTATAGCCGGGCCGACAGATTGTATGTGCTGATCCTTACTCAGGTTATCAGTAGTTTAGATTATACCTATAGCCGGGCCGACA
>JAODAI010488276.1:0-13795 GCA_027575025.1 Scotoplanes globosa
GAAAGACATGGCTGCATTCCAGGGAATCCAGAGTTGGCGTAAGCAAAGTGTTCCAACAGTTTTGTCCAAGATTGTAGCTCTGAAAATCTTAACGACGAATGCAATGACTACGGAGGTATGTGTAGGATTATTAATTAATTGATTAATTGGACTTAACAGCGTATTTGTAACCTTTCAGCTTAATGGCACCGTCCTCGCATTTTTTCCGTAATTGTTGAATGTTGGCCATGCTACAATCTGGTATGCTGAACACCAAGGCAACATCTACCATGTTTAAAGTCTTTGGTATGACCTCCATGGTCTCAACCCAGACAGACGCGGAACCACTATTTCAGTCTCCTGACTTCCAGGCGGATAATCTGCCCAATGCTTCATGCTAGCCTGTGATCAAGATAAATAGTCAAACATTCAAAAACTGGCACAATCCATCCACTGTAGATGGTCTACGGGTGTAATTGAGCTAAAATATGACCAGAGCAGGCTACCAAATAAATATCATGTATAATGATGAAGGAACTTGAATGCGTTTCCTGGCCCTTTTCAAGGCAAATGTCCTAGGATTGTCACTAGGTGAGCACGCGATAGAGGGATGTGCGCGATAGGGAGATTGGTGCAATTGGGATTGGATTCGAGCAAATTCTGAGGACGTCTAAAACAATTAAGACAGGAAAAAGACCGGCAAACATGATATATTATTCCGGTTTCATTGTGTATAGAGCTAGTAAACCATAGTTTCACTCAGAAAAACACAAATTTGGCATCCTTAAAGTGACAAAATATGCAATCCCTCTTCTTTTTTTAGGAAGAGAGGAAAATCCTCTAAGAAACATCACTTCCCAAGGTCAAAGAGGGCAATCTCTCTAAAATATTTCAATATTTGCTAAATTATGACCAGAGCAGGCTATCAACTAAATATCATGTAAATAATGAAGGAACTTGGATGTGTTTCCTGTCCCTTTTCAAGTTATAGGATTGGCACTAGAAGCCAACGCTGAAAGTATATATGAGCCTTCCAAAGCTTTTGGTATACCAGGTAGAGCCACTGGAATATAATTATGCTTACGTGGATCTTATCATTTAATTGATGAGATCTTATGCAACAACCAATTACAACAATGAATCTTGAAGAACATGTGATGCTGCCTGGGTAAACCCGTCGGATGTCCAGTCAGTTGGATGTCCAGTTGGATGTCCAGTTGGATGTCCAGTCGGAGGTCCAGTTGGATGTCCAGTTGGATGTTCAGTCAGATGTCACCTTATTCCAATTAGTAAAAAAAAACATGCATTATATCAGTTGACAACTTCCAGATTTTATATACCCAAAGCCATTTATTTCATGTCAGGGTAACTCTTAGTTAGCCATTGGCTAACATTTCCTACGCCCTGTAACACAACAAACGAACAAGGTGGTAGAGACGAAAACCGGACTGTCCGGAGTAAACCTCTAGCTGTAGACATGGACAACCCATTTGCACGTCCAACCGGGGATCGAACCCATACACAGTGGTGCAAGAACATCTAGCACTTACTACGCCACGGCCTACGTCATTCATATATATACCAGCTAGTTACACGATATAATAAATTCATCATCACCCCAGATACAAACCTGCGACCTTGCGATTACAGGTCAAGCGCTCTATTCTCTGAGCCAAAAATAAGAAAACTGACCATTAATGCAGTGATACAGAACTGCAGAAGATAGTAGCTGGGTGAATGTCATACTTTTTGTTATTATCTAAAACTACCAGTAGACCCGGACCGGTACAAATGTATTCTAAATTGCTAAATTGAACTACAAACTATCTTTGGCAACGGGCACAATAATTAACTGATATACACCCCAAATTGTACACGCCAAAAACAGAGCGTTTCTACAAGCAATTAAAATATTCTACTGGCAATTAGCCTGTAGATTAATGTGATGTTTGAGGTCTACATGTTAACATGTACTGTCACAAGTATATGTTGTATCATCGTCCACATGTGATTCTATGCTAAATCCACTTAGTAACTTGGCTATGATCAATTTTTTCACATTTCAGAATTTAATTTTATCTATTTCTTGTAACCTGACAAAATGGGGCCACAGTTTGTGGGCCACAAAGTTCAGTTAGGCCCCCAATGGGGCGGCCGCTGGCAGCGGGATAACCAGTTCGGTGAGGCCCCCCCGATGGGGCCGCTACTAGTGGGCTCGTAACAAGTTCAGTGAGGCTGTCAGAAAGGCCCTGTGAATAACATATTTGGTTTTTACTTCATTTTCACCAAATTAATGTGCCTCTCAACATCCCCTATCTACTGCTATGTATAGTAGAATGAGATCGTATGTCAGGTCATAGTTTTGTTATTATTTAATTTTCACTGTTCAAATTAATGTTTCCCCTTACATCCATCCATCTAGATAGTGGAGGCCCTATTTATTGATTGGTGCCTGGAGGAAGGGCTCACATGTGGGTTGATTCACCTCTTCTGAAGACACTTTAGAATAATAAAAATGTCCTTACAATCAAGTTGGTGATACATTTTTAAATACGCCTGTGGATATAATTTTGTACAGTCCGGGTAGAACGAGTCGGGTTTGACAGAGACTTCCGACTTATTAATTGACAAACTGTGACAATTATGTTGTCATTTTCAGCCAGGGAACACTAACTGTAATTAACAGAGATCTGAGAATGTGCATACATATCTTGAAGATCATGTCAATCATGCCAATTACTCTACATTACAAATTATTAAACAAAGTGCAACAATTTATAATCAAAAACAGTAATCTCAAAGGTAAGATAATAATAATCTATTTAATCTTACGAGGCGAAGTGACCACCAAAGTGGGAGAAACAAAGGCTTTTAAAATGATAATTTGGAATTTGGAATATTTTTGAATATTTTGATAACATATTTAAATACGGACAATCTGAAATTATATTTTCCTTATATTGTTTTCAAGGATTTAAAGTACAAAAGTTTATTATTAATTTCAAGTACTATCAAAATATAAATTGTCACATAAGTAAAATCAAGATAATATGTGACTCAACGCGGCTAACCGGGTATTATGTCGGCAATTTTCATTTTGAGATAAAGACATAATTTAATTAAATTTAAGTAATTTGGGACAAAATATTATTTGTCATGTGTGACTATCAATTCCCCAATTGTTGTTATCATATTTTTTTTTAAATTTTGGAAAATAGGGAAAATTTCAACGTTTGTTGAAAAATCTTAAATAAGAGGGCGCTATTCAAAATGTCACATTAATGTGCATAAATCTGCTTACATTAATCATAGAAAGTTCAAATTTTGATAAATATTAATTATATTTAGTATACTTTGTCGTTGAAGCTGAAGATTGATGACCACATCATTACAATCATTATTTAAGGACTTAAAATCATTGAACAACATTATGGAATGTTACTTTGAACAATAAACTTTAACATGTGATTTCTGCTCATTGTCATTTAAATGTTAGCTAAAAATGACCATTTTCGAATCCAATCTTTAGTACCATCCAATTATCACAATTATATGATTTAGTATCAAAATAAAGCTAAGACTGTAGTCATTTCAAAAACACCGAAAAACACCAAACTACCAGGCCCGATATAATACCTGGTTAGCTGCGTTGGCTCACATATATACTTAATTAATATTGGTCAGTTTCAACCTTTGCTAATTGATGTAAAGCAGATTTATGCACATTAATGTGATATTTTAGACTGCGCATCATTTTTTCTGCAACCTGATGTTGCTTTGATATTTTCACGGATGAGTAGGCTACATCAGACCTTCACGTATGAGAATCTCAGGAGAGCTGTAAAACGAGCTCCTGGGACACATTTTTTTTTCTTATAGTCTATTTTTCTAATACAATAATAGGTCCAAATGTAACAGTATATATAAACATCACAATACGATTTGAGACCAATTTTTTTTAGGAGAGCGATTGATTGCTCTCCTGATCACTTTTTGCTCCTTATAAATGAAGGTCTGATTACTGTACAGGGGTGGCTGAAAATGTAATGTATATAGGAATATACTTTTACCAAAACCAAATATGGGTTTATGGGTCAGAGAAATCACCATTTGGCAATTTCAAGGTCATCATGATCCAGGATTACTGATTTAAAGAATTACGGTAAAATTAGCTTGCAGCGCTTAAATGGTGCCTTACTAAAGCAAGGGCTTTACAGAAGCGGCATAGTCCTTTGTGATTGATGCCCTACATCAACCTATGACCCACGGTGGCTACAGAAGAGTAGGCTGTGGCGTAGTGGTAAGCGCTACGCTCTTGCACCACTGCGACCGGGGATCCAATCCCGGTTGGACGTGCAAATGGGATGGACATGTCTACGACTAGAGGTTTTACTCCGGGCACTCCGGTTTTCCCCTCTATCTATCCCCTTGTCCATTCGTTGCGTCACAGGGCCTTCTGGAAGATTAGCCAATGGCTAAAGAAGTTACCCTGATATGAAATGAAGAAAAAAATCAATCCCCCCCATCTCACAATCACAAGCCCGTTGCTAATAACCACTGGGCTATCTCGGTATATCGACCCAAAAATCGGACTTGGTTGACAACTGCCCGGAAGCCCGTTGATTAAATTATCACGTTGAACGTTGAACACAATTTTTCAATCGATTCTCATCATCAAATGATTTCCAAGTTGTTTTGTTATTTTCTCTTCAGTACGAATGGACCTTAGACTGGTTGGACAAACAGTCCAAAACGACCGTCGAGCCAAGCTGAGGATCCGCCAATGGGCCCGTTTGGCGAATCACAGACGGAGCAGCAGCCCATTTACAAAAACTATCCTACAAATATCACTGTATATGCGAATGTGATGCATGATCGGGTATTATGTCACTCACGATTCTACATTTTGGGATAGGGGTGGTGTTATTATTTATAGCTAATGGGTAGGCTATTTTACAATGTACAGGCAAATTTATTTGGGATTTTGGAAAAATTATTCCCTATGGCCCACGGAAAAAAAATAATGTTTTAAGCAGTGAACCATGCATATTAATTAGCGGGCATGGCATATTGCATAAGTCTCAGGAAATGACTCGTGAACACGATATCTCAGTAACCTTTGGCCGGAATAAATTGAATTTGGTACACGAGATGGCAGATCGGGTATTATATCACCACTCTGCATTTTGGGATAGGGGAGGTGTTATTATTTATAGCTAATGGTAGGCTATTTTACAATGTACAGGCGAAGCCTTTGCAATTTTTTTGGGAGATTTTGGAAAAATTATAACCTATGACCCATGGTAGAAACCATCTCTTTTTGGCGGTGATGCCATGCATATTAATTAGTGGGCGTGGCATATTGCAAAAGTCTCAGGAAATGACTCGTGAACATGATATCTCAGTAACCTTTTGTCGGATTGAGTTGATATTTGGTACACGGGCGCCCTGCAGGTCTGTTATGAAGCATATTGATTTGGAGCATATTAATGAGTGGGCGGGGCTTATTGTGAAGCTGTCAAGAAACACAATATTGCAATAACCATATGTAGGAATGATTTTATATTTGGTACAGTGATGCTCTGCTGGTCTGTTGGGAAGCCTATTGACTTTGACGATGATACCTTGCATATTAATGAGTGGGCGGGACTTTATATCTTTTCAGGAAATTAAATTGTTCTTCTTTGGTAAGCATACACAGCGTAAGTTAGGAACTTCGTACGAAGGTTTTGTGAATAGCACTTACGCATATGCGTACGAACTTCGTAAGATTTTTGGCGTACAAACTTTCCTACTCAACTCTTTGTGAATACGGCCCCAGTCCCAGTCAACCAACTCTTCAAATCTGGAATTTGAATGTATGTAATATTTATGTAGTCATGTGTATCGTACTAATAAAGCCACCATTACGGTAGCGTCAATTTGATATAAAAAAAATTGTTGGCATTAATTAGCCATTTTCTTTAAAGAAGTCCCCCTGTCGTAAAAATCTTGGTGCCACCCCTCAGTCCACTCAACCAACGGCAGTTTTCCTGAAATGGCACAAGGTTGAAAATATTGGCAATTGCAAATATTGAAAACGAATAGGAAATAACCAAATGATATTGTTGATATGAAGAGTTTCATCGCAAAACGTGTTAAAACGCTATCACAAACATTATACAGAAATAATTAATTTTCAAAAATTACACACATTTGGCATTACTTTTATAAGGAACTACATTAAAAATCTTATACAAAAGATGCGTTTGCGCGAAACGGCTAAAATGGATATGACGCGTTTTGCGATGAAACTCTTTGTATTCCGTTGTCTGGTTTAGGGGGGTCTGTTCGAAACTCACCTTGACTCGCAGGCAGAAATTTCTTTGCATACGCTTCAGTGCCCAGAGATGTGTTCTGTCTGCGTGACAAGTCAAGCTGAGTTTTGAACTAAACCCTTATTTATGATGCTCACTGGCTAGTTGTTTAAGTCAAGGTGAGTTTTGAACTAAACCCTTATTTATGATGCTCACTTGCTAGTTGTTTGTAT
Organism: Scotoplanes globosa; assembly: GCA_027575025.1. NCBI lineage: Eukaryota > Metazoa > Echinodermata > Holothuroidea > Elasipodida > Elpidiidae > Scotoplanes > Scotoplanes globosa. The sequence goes on from JAODAI010488276.1 coordinate 6,509, forward strand.
CTTGTATGTTACCAGTAGTTCCAATGCTGAATCTTGTTAGGTTACTATTGTTCTAATGCTGAATGATGTATTATGGGTCAGTTCGAATCTCACCTTGGACTCGCAGGCAGAAATTTCTTTGCATACGCTTCAGTGCACAGATATGTTTTCTGCCTGCATTGCAAAGTCAAGGTGAGTTTTGAACGGATTCCTTATTTATGATGCTCACTGGCTAGTTGTATCTTGTACGTTTCAATGCTGAATCTTGAAGTTAATGTCAAGCGTACATGTAATTTTCGGTATACAAATTTATGTGACTAAAATTATATTTTTTGTTAATAACTGCCAGATGTCTGGTTGATCTGCAATGTAGCTGCATATATTGGTATTTTATATATTATAATGTGTACAATAAATCTCATTTTCTGAATACTTTAAATTATATGAAATATTCTTATATATTTTGTTAGTAACTCTCATTAAATTATGTTTCCTATATTTTATGTTGCATTGAATATTTCAGCCAGATACAAAAGCCTTGTGAAACCAAGATTGAAATATGCAAGTTTATTAGAGTGAGAAATAAGGAAAAAAATGTCTGGCGGATCTGCTCACCTGGAAATTTCCAGGTCCGCAAAAAAAACAGGTCCGCAAAAACAATACAAATCTATACATAAAATCGTGTTAGTCGTTTATCACCCAATCTGGTCCTTCGGCTTAATGTTTGCATTTATAAGTAACTTTTCACCAACAGTCAATAAAAGAGTTCAATATTACAGAAAAGAACGATTCATAAATTGGTTATTAGTCGGGTAATTTAAAAAAAATAATACAAAGTTAGTGTCTGAGGCACGCGGACACTCGCTATTTCGCACCCTGTATTATCTTGTATAGCTTACAGAGATCCCCCCTCAAAAAAAAAAGAAAAAAAAAGGTGACTCTCAATGCCAATATGTTATACCAACACCATGACAAAACAGGTATTAAGTTGGCAATTTTTATTTCGAGATAATGGAATATTTGAATGGAATATTTGAATGGAATATTTGATTGTACTACATTATCAAAGGTAACTTTGAACCATTAACTTTAACACTTGTTTTCGGCTCATTGTCGTTTAATTTTTGCCGAAAAATAGACATTTTCATTTGCAATTTGGGGCGTCACAATTTTATGATTTTGGTAGTAAAATAAACGAACCCCAATTACATATTCCAGTACCATCAGTTTTGTCCAGGGCCGACTTAATAACTGAATTGTCATGGCGTGTCACATATATTCAGATATTTTCCAGACCACATCGGCACTACTGTTGTTGATATTTGTAACCCAAAAAATAATTGGAAGGACATTTAATTTGCACATAAATCATTTATAGTTTTATATTTAAGACACACTGATATTATGTCAGCATTATTTGTTTTGAACATAAAGCGGATGATTCATTCTTTTATGTGCTGTGCAATTAATTATAATATACTTTACACATTCATCAATCATATTAATGTATAATAATGTGCTATTTATGAAATATAAAATTGAACAATACACTAAATGTATAAAGATAAAAAGAAAAGTGTTTTTGTGGTATATATACAATTTATTTGTCTTTCTTTAGTAACTTTCTTAAAAAATGTCCGCAATCTTTTCTTAATATAATATAGCGTCATATTCTCTTAATATTAAACTTTGACATACATATTCCAGGCAACACCATAGCATTGCATAATATGCTGCTGGTGGATATATAGTACATATACCATTCATTACAGTATTGCCACACTAGCAACAGTGATACTATGAAAATATAGGTATATCTTCTTACTGTGTTAGGCTATGCCAGTGACACATAGCTTAGGTTTGAAGTTGTTCAGAAGTAAATTAAAGGTGTTTAACGTCCGTCACTCGCCTTAGACGATGCTTTACTAATGCAAGGACTTTATTTGTGCGACGTAGCACTTTATGACCGGATGCCCTTCCTGACATCAACCAATGACCCGGACGGGGAGCTTGAGCTCTCAACCATAGGAGGATAGTGAATCCAGAGCAATCCCACCAGACCACAGCGGGTACGTTGTGATATAATAACCTCGATTTCCACCAAATTCCAATAACCAACAATAATACACTATTATAGCATATTGGATACGTTATTTATTGGCCACCCAAAGACTTTGCAAGAGCCACTGGAATATAATCACCTCTACTTCGTAATTGAACTCCTGACCTTGCGATCACAAATTGATATATATATATATATATATATTCCCTTGCATACATTGAGTATATCCATAAACCTTTTGTCTCACTGAGTAAACATATGTGGCGGACAGATCAGGTGTTATGCCGGCCATAGTGACAGTTTTATGTTGGAGGGAAAACATCCAAAAATCAAGAATACCGACCTAATAATAGACGAGCCACGTACCAAATCAAAATATTATTGCGTTAAATTTGTGTAAACTCCTACTTTTTACTCCTTGCAAACCTAATCAAAATAGGAAATGTAGACTCCCGTCTCCACTTTCTACTACTCCTTGTTATGTCAATTCGTATTAGCTATTGACACTTTTGTATATAGTAATATGCATACACACACATACATAGGCAAACCTACAGATAAATAATATTCAATCTCTGCCAAATATCTTGCACTCATAATAAGCCTATTGACATAGATAATAACAAACATTGTATATACTTTATATATTAAGATAAATAATATTCTATATCGGCCAACTATCTGGCACTCGTAATTAACATATTGACCTATTATAACATTGTATATGTTGCAGCATTGCACATGGCAGTTCTAATGACCGGTTTGATATATCATAATTATATTATTTTGCATCGACCATACGAGCGAGTGGGTCAAACACATGCCGGTCAAACACATGTCGGTCAAACACATGTCGGTCAAACACATGTCGGTCAAACACATGTCGGTCAAACACATGTCGGTCAAACACATGCCGGTCAAACACATGCCGGTCAAACACATGCCGGTCAAACACATGTCGGTCAAACACGAGTCGGTCAAACACATGTCGGTCAAACACATGTCGGTCAAACACAAGTCGGTCAAACACAAGTCCGTCAACCTAGCAGGCCTAGTAGTTCAACAAAATGACCTGAATTATATATTAAACATAGGCCTATAATTGAAAAAAATTACACCATAACAGCAAATATTTAAAGAGAGCGTTTAAGGCACGTACGTATAAGGCGAGACTTGTACAAGGTCTCCGAGACGGTAGCATATCATCGACGACTGTAGTAGGCCACTACAGCGTGGATTGGAAGAAAGTGATATATATTGCATAGATTCCTTGGAGTTCAACTGAACCAGGAACTGTAATCGTTATAATGTACAAATTATTGAATAAGGCTTAACATTGGACACAATATATACGGATTGATTAATTTCAACGTTGATAATAAAAGCGATAGAAGTTGTGCTTCGGTATATCTGTGTACACGCAGCAGAAGGAAGGAGCACCATTTATAAATATAAAATACTTATCTGGAGTTGATAAGGCAACATGATCGTTATTATTATAATTTTATTAGTGAGTAGTGATCTTTTTATAGCTCTTCTTAAAAATACGAACTAAGGTTATATAGATTCACAAAGAGAAATGTTTGATCGTGTTTAACGGCTCGTTTGTAACCTTTCGGTTTAAAAATTATGATTTTTTCCTGGTTGAGGATCACCGGATTGTTGAATATTGACTGTACTTTAAACCTGTACGCTGTTTTTAGGTTGTTATCAAAAATGCGAGATTCGACCCCGAATACACTCAGAATATAACCTCAGAATATAACTGTTACTGGCTAACGTTTTTGGCAAACGTTTAAAATAATCTTTCTCCAGACATATATAAATGTTGCAATCTGTTGGTCTCTGTTTTATTTCTGTGGTTGTGGAGAACTTTCTGGGGGAAAATTGTGAAAAATGAAGTCTGATCCTCAATATAGCGCTCACCCCCGATATATGACATAGTTTGTTCGACAAGGGTTAACAATGAATGCAGGGTTAGACTGAAAGATTGTTGGTTATGTTTTAACGGCTCATTTCTAACGCGCTGGTGGACGAAGCAAGTTCAACAAATCATACAGTTGATATAATTGATTGATTAATCAGGTTTCCATATAATGATGTTTATTTTGCTGTGTGCAGGTTGAACCATTTGCACGACATTGTTACATTTGACACAGTGACGCAGTGTATATGGATACATTTTGGGTGTACGTGATATCCAGTTAAGATATCGATGGAATGAATCAATGAATAGCTTTCCTGGCCCTATATGAGCCACCTAAAGCCTTTGATATACCAGTTAGAGCCACTGGAATATAATCATCATCACTCCGGATTCGAACTCCTGACCTTTCGATCATAAGTCCAACACTCCATCAACTGAGCTAACCGGTTACACGTCGATGGAGGTGTATCCAATAAAAAAAAAATTGGACACGTTTCACCACCACCAGCAGGATAAGGGTTAAACGGTGGCGACATTTCAGAACAGGTTTCTGCGATGTCCGCTCGACTCCATGAATAAATAGATAATAAATATACAAACCAAACCAAAATTAGAGAATTGAAAAAAGAAGAAAATTAGCGTCGACCGGGTTACGGTGTTGAACAATGAAACTTAGCTAACTGCACCTAGGCCTATATAGTAGTAGAACATGATTAAACGGGCACTGGTGCACGTGTTGAATGGGGGAAATACAAAAAATATTTGAAATGCAAATTTACTATGAAATATAATAATATAATAATAATTTCTGTATTTGTCTTACTAAGGCACATACTCTAGTTCTGCAGTCATGATGCAACGACATGTGCATGCTTCATTCAAAAGTCATACTTCTGATATTCCAGTTATAGATTGATAAAGAAGAATAAATTATGTTTATACCCTTTAACAAAACACTAAATTGGGTTGGGAGGCACTCCTCAAAAATCAACTTCACACATACACACCTCCCAACAAACCATCGCTCTGGGATATGGTATACTGTGCTGCACACATACAGACAGATAGTTATATTATCCCACATATAGCTTTTGCCATCCCAAAATATTAATAGATGTATTGCTAGCTCTCGAAACCTGATACCTGTAATAAAAATATGAACTGTGTTGAAGTCCTTAATAGAACACTAAATAATTGTAGTCGACTGATTTATCGTGTTTCACGGCTCATTTCTAGTGCTTTAGAGACATTCCACGTGATGTCACCTAGTGGGGCCATGTGGCCCTCTCACATTCTGTTTAAACGGCCATCAAAATCGTGAAAATTTGAAAATAAATTTAGTGAGTAATAATTGTCATTTTGAGGTATATAATGAAATTATTGCAGATTGTGAAAGTGTGTAATAAAATTAATAAAATTAGCAGCTGCGCTACTTTTGCCAATAATAAACTACAATTTTGAGTGTTCCTTGTTTGAATGAAGGAACATTTTGCTGGAAAATCTGAGAGTGACACCTGGAAATTTTCTGAAAATTAGGTGCGTTGGGATGGACTGACACTCTAGCATAATGGCGCCGAAGGCAACACTGATTGAATTTCAAGCAGTAACTGCAACATGTCTAAAACTTTGGGTTTAACCCAGCTGATCTTTGAATCGGATCCTCATTTACTACTGTAAGGGACGGATTCATTCACAAACACAAACTCTCCACGTACTGACGTAACTATATCAACGTGCGTGCCAAAACTACATGGCACAGACTCTGACAAACCTATCAAATAGAATCGGAAATCAATACTATCGCTACTATACTTCCAAGAATTTGAGGAATGTCTTCAGATATTTTACGCTCATTTTTAACTTGTCGGATCGTTTGGTTGTGCTTTGACGGATCGTTCATACGGCTCGTTTCTGCTAACTGTTAACATCTAGACTGGATGATTCGCAATGCTCTAAATTGTATTTAATATTTGATTGATTGATTGCGTTGCAGAGGTTATTTGAGCCACCCAAAGCGTCTTTTGATATACCACCTAAAGCCACCGGAATATAATCATCACTCCGTATTTGAACTCCTGACCTTGCGATCATAAGTTCAACGCTTTATCTATGATTAGCGACCATAGCGAAAGCCGAGTGTCAACCTGTTTGTTTTTCCAACGCTCTTATCAACTCCTATTCAACACAGAGGTTATTTGAGCAACTGAAAGCCTTTGATATACCAGCTAGAGCCACCGGAATATAATCATCATCACTGCGGATTTGAACTCCTGACCTTCCGATCATAAGTCTGGTATTTAATCACATGATTTACTGATATTGTTACATGTTGTGAAGAAACAATAAATAGACAAGGCCAATGCAGATCTGCTCACAGTAATCTATGATTACCGACCATAGCGAAAGCTGAGGCCAACTTGTTTATTTGTCCAACACTCTATCAACTCCTTTTCAACACAGAGGTTATTTGAGCCACTCAAAGCCTTTCATATACCAGCTAGAGCCACTGGAATATAATCATCATCACTCCGTATTTGAACTCCTGACCTTCCGATTACAAGTCCAACACTCTATCAACTGACCTAACCGGTCAGACAAAGCAAGCCAGTGTGTTCCATCTTTAAAGACCAATCCCGTCTTCCAACCGGAAAGAGGATCCTTTGTGCCAATTTAGCCAATAAGTTGGTTGCTTCATCACTTCATATTCAAACCATAGACCTTGCCATCACAGGTCCAACGCTCTATTGAGGCTTACAGGCCCTTTTTCAACGCAGAGGTTATATGAGCCACCCAAAGCCTTTACTAAACCAGTTAGAGCCACTGGAATATAATCATCATCACTCCATATTCAAACCGAAGACATTGCGGTCACAAATCCAACGCTCTATCTGACTGAGCTAACCGGTCGGACAATTGAGTTAATTATTGCAACTTATTGCAACTAATCGCGTTATTAACGGAACAAACCAAGACCTATAGACAGCCCCTGCCACTTATCCTGGACACAGCTAGTTATTGGCTAAAAGTATTCACAGAACAGATTCAGCTCTGTACGACTACCTTGCATCCACCGTTTTCATATTTGCAACCCACGAGGTTACGCTTCGGACACTGCTGTTTCCTCTACACCCATCTGTTCATTCGTGTGCCATGCGCAGTAAAAATACACCCGAGCTTGCGTCAGGCCGGTTAGAATAGTCCAGGCCGGAGGAGCTCCAATGTCATCCGGTTCGGGTAAAAATCATTCTCGCTTGATGTTCAGCGTATGGGATTGGAGCATGGTCAACAATCCAGTGATCCTCGACTAGGAAAAAATTCC
>JAODAI010488387.1:0-13791 GCA_027575025.1 Scotoplanes globosa
ATTTTACAATTTTGAGCGACCTCTGAGTGACCTTGAACCCGCCCGGAATAACTTCGGTTTTTGTAACGAAACGTCACCTCACACTGGTCTACCATGCACCCAAACTTGTGCCACCATGGGATGAACCATCATCAAGTTATCTCTCTCTGAAGAATAGACGGTCGACGCCCGTAACTCGAGAACCGGATGTCCGATTTCAGCGGGAAAAAGACGGCACCACTCAGAGCACTGAGCTCTATCACATTATCACCAAAATTTCAATATCTACGTTTTTGACCCTTTCACCTTTTGAATTGATGAACCATATGCAGATCGACGAGCCGATTCCCCCCCCAAAAAAAACGTCAAGTCTCTACGACCTTCGGTTACCAAAGGTCACTGAAAATTTAAGGTCACCAAACGTGCCCGAAATGACACAAAAAATTTCACCAGATCCGTCTCGAGCAGACGATCACATTTCTCGATGTCCCAACCCCTGAAAATGTTTGGTCCAAGTTTTATCGGGTTTTATCACTTTGAGTGACCTTGAACTTGCGCGGAATAAGTATGTTTTTTTTACGAAACGTCAAGCTCCCACTGGTCTATCATAATCCAAGTTTATAGAACGGTGAGATCATCCATCATGGGGTTATTGCTTTCCGAAGAAAATAGTTTTTGCCTCTAGGGCCATATGTGACCTTTGACCTCTAAGCAAAACAATAGGGCACACCTTTGCAAAATGGCCGACACATGTGCAAAGAAAGTTTTTCAATCCAAGTTTCGGTTCTTGAGATACAGGGTTCCCAAGAAGCATCACGCCGCAAACGCGCACGCCCGCACACATACAATGAGTCGACTGCATAGGTTCTCTTGCGAAGCAAGGAACCAAAAAGAAACCCAGTTTAGGCTGATGTTAGCAAATTGGAAAATCACTATCAGATTTGTGATTCCTGGTTATTGTGATATTACTAAATCTGGTGATAATGAGGGCGGGCGTCCATCGGATGAGGACTTAGATGGTGGTCCGGGGCAGGATTACCGGTCTCGTTATTCTAGTCTGGCCATCTTTTCACAAAATGTAAGGGGGTTATCCCGCATGGTCATTCCTTTTATTTGTTGAGTTTCACCACGGCACAGACCAAATTTGCAATGGCCGGCCCGGCGTGCCAAGAAAGCCATGGTAGCTGCGTGGGGCCATTTGAATCTGCGAACAGCGCCGCCAGGTAACAGCGCCGTGCGCGGCAGCCAGCTGAGCTGTTTGATCAGCGATTGGTGTGGGCAGTGATCGATGCAGTAAATTAAATTGGCAGTTAAAGGGTTAAACAAAGTCACAGTTCATATCAAATATGGAATGTATTTTAATTAGCATCATTATTCCAAAACTTAGGTTACATTAACATACCTTAATTATAGACATACATGTGTCAAGAAATGATGTAATTACAGAATGTGTACATTGATGTGGATTATAGAGTGCCCTATTGGCACTCTAGTATTACAATATTGGTAATTGTAGGCTATACTTCTTTCTTCAAAAGTTTGATTGACCAATCATATGTTTCCTGCCCATTTTCATTGGCAAGGTTATATATGAGCCACACAAGGTATTCGCTATACCAGTTAGAGCAACTGAACTAGTTTCCACATTCCCAACCTTGTGATTACAAGCCCAACACTACTAGCTATAGCCTGTCACACATGGCAAATATTAGTGCATTATCAGTAATCAGTAAAAACAGTTACTGTTGAAAATAGTAAATTATTGATTGATTGATTATGTTTCCTGACCCTTTTCAACGCAGAGGTTATATGAGCCAGTTAGAGCCAGTGGAATATAATTATCACACTCCATATTGGAACTCCTGATCTGAATGTGACATGATTATAATTGCAATATATGGCACAATATAGCCTTGATGCCAATGTGCCATTAAAAAAAATATCTCTCTATATTAACTGAGAATGTGTACATGTATGAAAATAGTCACGGATGTGGTGCTGCTTGTGCATATTTGTGAAGTGCTTAGTGGTAGCCTTCCAGGTCAGACCACAAATATATCATATGCACTGACCCGTTTCATTAAATAATTTATGAGACAACTATTGATTGATTAAGATTCATAGCCATATTCAATAATGTTATTATGTGAGCCACCCAAAGATACACCAGTCAGAGCTATCCACTGGAATATGTTTGCATGGAAATTCATAAAGGGTCTACAATATATATATAAGCTCTTAATTTGACGTCAAATTTTGTAATAATATAAAATCACGAGTATATGCAGCTCTGCCATCTAGATCTTGTGGATTACAAATTTTGCTCAACTAGTATATGGAATTTGTACAGTGTCGTTTGTTGTTCGTTTCTTTGTGGAGCTGACAAACACTCCATATCGACAGGAGTCTGGTACTTTCAATAGGCTAACGGTAAATTGCACAACTAGTTATTATAAAGTGTACAATAAGATTGTCATGCTATATAGCTGGTCTATTCAGCTACAGTATTAAGTATCGTATTGCCTACACATCTGGCTATCAAGGATGATAGGTGTTATGCATACTTTGGCATGGGCAGAGTTAAATGGCTCTTTGTATGTACTGCAATGTTTTGATAATACTGTAGGCCTATACACTGTCAGGGCTCACGCTTCACAGAGGCTACGAGGCGATTTGCCTTGGTGCCCTCTCCAAATGTCCAACTGAAGCATATTAAATACAGTGGACGTGCCCTAAAAAACACATAATGGCCTTGCCCTTTTACTGACGAAGTTGCAAGGTCCTTGCATGTTGTAGGGATGTCCGCGAGAGGTAGTACCTTAGTGTAGTAGTCAACCACATCCTTCTGAATGGATTGCTACAACTGGTCCTGCACAATCACTCATCTGTGGCCCCAGTAGCTGCATACATGGCAGTGGCCATACCCAAGGCAACTACTTGTAGGCTAATCCTTATGGAGGTATAGAGTCCATTGAATGAGGACATAATGCTATTCTAATCTGACCATCTTTTTGTAAAGATAAGGTCATTCCTTTTATTTGTTTGTAGATAAGGGAGTTATTCCTAATGTTCATTCGTTCATTCTATTTGGGGTTGTTTGGGGTGTGCATGAGAGGTAGTACGTTACTGTAGCAGGTGTCGGATGGACTGGCAGCTGGTCCTCCACAATCACTCAACTCTCACCCGTGGCTTCTGGTAGTTGCCTGTTTGCCAGTGGCAACACCGCGATAACTGTGTCGGTTCTTAGGCTAAACCTGATGAGGGGCGTCCACCAGATGAGGACATTAAATGGCGTTCTAGCTGCACAGACATGACAATATTATTATACACTTTATAATAACTAGTGGTGCAATTTACCGTTAGCCTATTACTTACTGGATGGCCACACTAATACCATAGTGTGGCCCTTCATGGGTTACTACGCACCTACACTTCATATGCTGCCCCGGCCGGGTTACTACGCACCCCTTCATGGGTTACTACGCACTTACACTTCATATGCTGCCCCGACCGGGTTACTACGCACCCCTTCATGGGTTACTACGCACTTACACTCCATATACTGTCCCGGCCGGGTTACTACGCACCCTTCATGGGTTACTACGCAGTACACTCCATATACTGCCCCGGCCGGGTTACTACGCACCCTTCGTGGGTATCTCTTCATCATGTTTCAGGGTGGATTGCCACAACGCTTGGCTGTAGTCAGTTCTAGACAGTCACTGCATTAGCTCAAGCATTAGCTTTACACACTGATGGTTGTAGTAATTGTACATGATACCGATTGCATTAATATTCTATCCATAGTGGGTTATTACATTCCTATCTATAGCTGTTTGCTCCAGATTACTGGATACCACTTCATCTATCAGTAGCAGCTTTCTTGGGTAACAATACACCTCTTCTTGGCAAGTTGCTGTCCACCAAGGATCAGTGTGGACTGTCGCACCAAATACCAACATGGAGATTGCTACCAGTGCTATATATTTAATGAGTAAATTCAGGCAAAGATACCATTCATTGCACAACATTCATTCACTGATGACGGTAAGAATCACATCATACTGACTGTACACTTCATGCTGGCTTAAGTACAAAGACGGCATCCGGAAGGTAGTAAAATGGAACACTCAAATCTCCCTCGCATAGGTACGGTAACCTTGTGAAACTCAGCACCTCAAAGCCGTTGTCGGGAGCAACAGTCTCAATGAAGCTGGCAGCCTGATCCTCCCACGTTCTCCCAACGATCGAAAGGACTTCTTTCGGACGATTCTGTGACGTACCTGTCATATGACAAATGTAGAGAATACTTCTGTATTAAATTTAACGTACCTATATTTACAAAAGGATTATAAATGAAGATTTTGAGGCAATACACCACTAGAGGATTGTATTCCCTTTCTAGCAACGAGTTTATATATCTGGCTAACTCTAGCGTGTCTGACAGGACATTTCTATGCATTGTCACCCAAGTATATAGCCTGAAAAATTATATAATACATGATACATTTCTGTTTTAAGTTAGAGAGATCATGCTATAGTCCAATAAAAACAGAAAAGCTACACCTAACTCATTAATATTGGATACACGATTGTAAGTTAACCTTAAGTCAACGTGTCTGAAGGGACACTTTTTAGAAAAAGTACATTCCTCAAAAAAACTATATCTGTTCTGCTAAGTAATACTTGATTAAGTAATACGTGATTAACAGGCATCCACGTATGAAAAATGCCAGGAGAACATAGCAATGCTCTCCTGGAGAGTTTCAGGAGAGCATATTATGCTCTTTTTTTAAGGAGCGCCATAGAGGGCACTCCTCGGTGCCTAAGGAGCACGATCGCGCTGGCGCTCCTCAAACGTAGAGGCCTGGATTAATTAATACTTGATTAAGTAATACCGATTAAACTCAAACTTGTTTTAATAATTAATACCATTATAAGATTGTTAACTTTAGATAAAGATCCAAAATTCTAGTGGATAAAAGTAGGTTAGGATTCTTGATCAATAAAACAACTCATAATAGAACCATATAATATAAAACAGAGTCCTAAACATGTTAAATCCTGACTATTTGTTAGAACTGTAAAGAGCGCATCTCTCAAATCAAATTGTAAGAATCTTATAAGAATCACGTAAGTAACATGTAAGAAAGGGATAAGAATTATGTAAGATTGGGCAAGACTCATATTTTTCTGACTTATATACAAGATTCATGTAGGAATTTTGCAAGATACATGAAAGATTGGCAATGTTAATGTAAGAAACTTGCAAGATACACACATTTTAGTAGAGTTGCATGCAAGAAATGTGCAAGAAAGATAAATATACTAAGTTCCAGGCAAGAATATTGTAAGAATAACATATATTAGTAAAGTCATGTGCAAGAAAAGTGTAACAATGATAAATACTGTAATGTAATATGTAATACACACACAAGAATGAGCAATAAGTGTTGTGTTCCATGTAAGGAATATATATAAGACTGATAAATGAGTTAAATTAGTATGTATGGAATGTGTAAGAGTTCCAAAGTATGCAATATGACATGTAAGACATGTATATGATTAGTAATCTTATAATTTTCTTGCATGACATAGCCAGGTATATCATTCCTACAAAACTCTCACACTGAACTTATATGTATATACATATATATATATTACGGGTGTAATAAGTTTTTGTATATTTTTTCAAATTAATTGAAGTAAATAACTACTTTCATGATTGAAGACATGAATCTAAATCACTTCTTATAGTATATAATACAAATATGTACTCATCCATGTGTGTATAAAGAATACACTGTAATTCATATTATAATTATGTAGCATGTACATCAATACATAAATATTTGTATATGTGTTGCATTATAGTGTATCTATAAAACTTCCGTAGATATGGAGATGTGTGTCTATTTTCATATCTGCCTCATTTTCAAATTTGCACAAGATTCAAAACAAAGCTTAGGAATTGTGTTAAGTTTGTCACTAATATCTACTTTCCAATGAATATTATCAGACTTAAAAAACATGAACAAATGTAGTTTATATATACTCAAGCCCGACTCAATAACCACTTAGCCACTGTGCCCCCTGCATGCAATTTCCCAGTAAAGAAAGTACTATTTTGTTTAATTCTACTTTGGATCTTTTTTTCAAGTATTCTGGAAGCCTATATCTATTGTATCTAGTATTGGCCTACCACAGTATATTAGGCTTACTGTATACAATTGGCATACATATGGATACATAAAGTGCAACCTACCCAGTAAGCACCATGTGTGAATATCTGTGATATGATATATTAATTATTGCAGTTCCGTTGATGAAAATTTGGTGCATTCTATTTGATAGTATTATAGTTTTATCTATATTAGGATCCATTTTTTCCACTCTGTAGCTATATATGACCATATATGATAATACAGTAATGCAGTAGGCGATTGGTATTTTATGATGCAATAATGATTGAAAGAGAGGATATAAAATAATATAATTATTAGGGTTATATTTGCACTGAACCATATAAATTATGTGATATAAAACAAATTTTGCAAGACTTTGGGCCTAATTGCAACAAAATTGTAAGATTGAAAGTTGCTTTTAAAATAATAATGTAAGAATAGTTAAAAGAATAATGTAAGAGTGTTCATACAATATCATGCAAGAAAAACGTGAGATATTGGCAAGAAGAATGCAAGATAATCTGTATGTGAAAGAATGAGGGAAGACAGAGGTAAGAATAGTACAAGACTGTTGAAATAATAATGTAAGAGTGTTCATGCAACGTCCTGCAAGAGTAATGTAAGATATTGACAAGAAGAATGCAAGACTAGCATAAACTGTAAATGAAAGAATAAGGTAAGACAGAGGTAAAATAATGCAAGACTGGTGAAATAATGTGATCCAAGAATTATAGATACTAGCAGAAATTTTCTACAACAAGAAACATGCAAAGTGCATGGTGATTTCTTGTCTTAATTTTGAGGCTGTGTCTGTTAAGCATTGTAAAATTGCCTAGGCGATTGGTATTTTATGAATGAAGAGCCACGGCCAGTTATTAATATACAAGACTCTGAGGGTATCCTCATCAAAATCAATAGACTTCCCGACCAACCCGCAAAGCAGCCCTGTACCAAATATCAACTCAATCCGAATTGCTATTGAGATATCATGTTCACGAGCCAAGAAAAAATTTATGCTTCTTCCCTGGGTTAGAAAGTATCATTTTGTCTAAATATAAGAAACATGCAAACTGCATGCTGGTTCTTTTCTTTATATATGCCAAGCTTTACCATATCAAGCCTGAGCTCTCTGACCATGCAATAATTAATGATATCTCCACAAATGATCAGACACACCAAAAATATATAGTTGATATCTCCACGAATGATCAGAGACATGCATGTACAGTTTCAAAAGTAGTAAATAAACAAAACGAGAAACATGCAAAGTACATGGTGATTTCTTGTCCCAATTTTGGGCCTCATCGGTGCATTGTAAAATAGTCTAGCCTATCGGTATTTTATTAATAAATCCCCGGCCATTCACTAAATACGAGCCGCAGAGATATCATAAAACGCCCATAAATTAGCCCTGTACCATATATTAACTCAATCCTAATTACAGTTATTGATTTATTGCATTCACAAGCCAAGATTTTCGCAATTAGCACCTCAGAGATATCATTAAACGCCCGTAAATAAAACGCCACTAATTAATATGTATGGGAACGCCATCGAAAACAGATAAGCTTGTTCCCTGGCGTAAGAGTATCATTTTGGCCAAATCTCCAAAAATTGTGAGGGCTTTGCCTGTACATTGTAAATTAGCCTATCTAGCCTATCAATATTTTACGAAAAAAGCCCCACCCACTTATTAATGTGTGAGGTATCATTGTTAAATCAATAGGATTCCTAACATACTCGCAGAGCAGCTCCGTATCAAATAACAACTCAATCCGACCTACGTTTATTGAGATATCGTGTTCACAATTCACAAGCCATGTCTTGAGATTTTTTCAAAGGGCATGCACCCACTTATTAATATCAGAGGTATTATCTTCAAAATCAATAGGCGTCCGAATCGACCCGCAGATTACCCCTGTACCAAATAACAACTTAATTCGACCTATGGTTATTTTATTGAGCTATCGTGTTCACGATCCATTTCTTGAGATTTTCGCAATAAGCCCGCCCACTCATTGATATGCGAGGCAGCATCGCTAAAATCAACAGGCTTCCTAACCGACCCACAGGGGAGCCCTGTACCAAATATAAGCTCAATCCAACCTAGATGATTGAGATATCGTGTTCACGAGCCATTTCTTGAGATTTTGACAATAAGCTCCACCCATTCATTACTATGTGAGGTATCATCGTTAAAATCAATAGGCTTCCTAAGCGACCCATAGACCAGCCCTGTAACAAATATCAACTCAACCTGACTTTCGGTTATTGAGATACCGTGTTCACAAGCCAATTCTTGAGATTCTTGCAATAAGCCTGTCCAGTAATTAATATGCGAGGTATCATAGTAAAAATCAATAGGCTACCCATAGAGTAGCCCTATTGTGAATATCAACTCAATCGGACTAACAGTTATTGAGTTATCGTGTTCACGAGCTAGGCGCTACGTACATACAGACACGCACACACGCCGGGGGGACCGCATAAATTTCTTGTTAAGACAAAAAATAAAAAAATATTTAAACAGCTATGAAATAGACCATTCCATTCTCAAAATGTGAAGGCTTGAAGTTGGAAATTACAAAAATATGGTAGCTGCCGTTTTGCTAAAAGAAGATCTTTAACAAGATTAACCCTCTCGCTCCCATGCTCGCCGATCGGCGAGTTGCGTAACCCTTTATACAGCCCACTGCATTTACTTATTGATTATTACTCAATATATTGACACCATATTCATAATATATATATCAAATGATAGATAATCAACCACTGATCAATTCATATGTAAAAAAGTTTGTGATAGAAGGAATTGTCTTCACCAAAAATATAAAGGTTGAAACATGTCCTCAAATTTCAGCGATTAACCGTAAAAGTGGTCGGGCTGAGAAAAGGTGTATACTGTAAGTGTCTGGTAGCGAAAGGGTTAAACTAGCGTCACACCTGGTCTAGTGAACTTCAAATACAGACTGGTATACTGTATGGCTTGTAAATACGTTATCTCACAACAGACTTGCCAATGCACACGCATTTGGCGTGTGACACACGCATTTCATTCTCCTCATACGCTCACACGCCATTAACCATTAATCACACGCATAATTGCCTCAACTTAAATTAATTTAAAAAATGATAAGATCCAAGCCAATATCACCCCTTCTCCGACGAAATTTGCTAAAATTATATGTAAATACGTCAATTCAAATGACAACACTGTATGTACACTTGCCGTCGCACGTATTTGGTATGCCGTCTTGATCAAAACAACGAATTAGTAAGTAACGTTAGGCCTAACATGTTAGGCTAGCTTAACCTAGCCTAATAAATGTGTGTGATCTAAATGGCTTTGAAAAGTGGGCAGAGCCTACAAAATTAAAACTGTCATAACTTGGTCAATTTGGAAGGGATATGAGAATATTTGGTCTCATCATAGAGATAATCTTTAGAAGAATCTTTGACATGTACTTAGAAGTCTATTTACTGCATTTTGAGTGTTTGTCTGCTTTCCTAGCAAAAACAAATGGTGGACATTTTTGTAAAATTTATGTGCATAATTTATGCGCATAATTAAAATGTAAAAAAATTGGTGGATTGAAAATTGTGTTCCCTATTCAACCAAATAAACTTCCTAATTGAGAATATGCCTCTATTTTTTATGGATCAGCTCCAACTAAGAAACATCAATTACATATATAGCCCGAGCCCTGAAAGGGTTAAGAACGCTAGCAAAGTGAATATGGGGTTTACTCTGTGCAATGGGCGGTAAAATGTATACATATAATAGTGGATGTAAATTATAGTGATTTTTAAGGGAAAAAATGACAATTTGTGTTTTTTTTGGTGCAGCACCGTAATTTTTTGGCTATATAATAATCTGGAAAATGATTAAAAGTCAAGGGGAATGATGCATGGCTTACACAGCGCGAAACGTCGTAAAAAAATTGGGCATTTTTTAGTAGGGGGAATCGTAAAGTTGGCTCCCTACTTCACAATTCTTGCGCACGCCACTGGACTGTACTATATGCATGCATATTAGTGCGCACTGTGTATCTTGCACTGTTAACAAGCCAAAGGTAGTACCAACAATTGATCTTATATTGACATACACCAAACAGATTCACTGTCCATATGAATGAATGAATAGGTTTCCTGGCCCTTTTCAACGCAGTGGTTATATGAGCCACCCAAAGCCTTTGATATACCAGTTAGAGCCACTGGAATATAATCATCATCACTCCGGACTGAAACCACTTCTATTGTCAGCAGTATATAACGGACACAAATTCAAGAAAAATATTTTCGTGGAAATTTAATTAAGCATATATGTTAGCATCGTGCCTGTGTAATGGTAGGACGAGATGTAACAACATTTTCACTGTATAAATGTATGTAGACAGGTTTTACTGTATAAATGTATGTATATATGTAGACAGCTTTTACCTGACTCAACAAATGGCTTGTAAGGTAGCACCAGGGCGACAATGACAAGACCGTCGGGCTTGAGGTGGTCTCGCATGTTCCTCAAAATACGGATCGGACATTCACATCTATCGAGTAAGTTGAGGCAACTGATCACATCGTACCGAGTTTCTCCATCCGCCCATTCCTCTATTCCCAAGACACTGCAATTCAAAAGATGTAACAACAATATATAGCATCGTAATAACTCTTATCGTACGCGTCATAATATAGGTCTAACTACTGTAACATGTATATTGTGTCACTTAGCCCAATGTAACAATTTCATACAAAATTGGTGTAAAATTATCAAATTACGCAGCTGCATCAACTGGAAACTTCAGCTAAAGTGCAACATGCTACAACATTTGTAGAAAATTGAATCTACACACAACGGCACAAAATTCAGTATGGGACGCTGTTTGGGTTACGTAAAATATCTCTCAAATTGCTAAATAAAATATAATATATATATTACTGCAGAAGTCGAAATAGCCCAGTGGTAAGGGCAGGCGATTGCGAGATCGCGGGTTCGCATCCCAGCTGTATGCTGTTGTTTGCCTCGGCATGTATCCTTGAGCAATGTACTTTATGTTGATTGCTCTGTAGCCACCTTGGTCCACTGAGGGCCATAGGTTGACGTCAGAAAGGGCATCCGATCACAAAGGGCTACACCCTCTTCTGAAAAGCCCTTGCGTTAGTATGGCACTGTTCAAGCCCTGAATGCAAGGGGAGTGACAAGATACAGTAGTTCTTCATATTGTACATGTATATCCATCCGTGAGAGGATCGATACAGACTGTGTATGGTTAAATATCTCGCCATCCGCGTGATAAGAGTTAAACTGATTGATTGATGACAACAAAGCTTTTGGTAGGCCAGTTAGAACCACTGCAATCTAATCAGCATTACCCCAGGGGTGTTTGTGAGGTGTAGTACCTTACTCTACTTGCATAGTAGTTAACAAATCTTTCTTTTATATTTCAGTGGACAGGATCGAGGCCACAGGATACAGACTACCCCCAGGAGAACTTCGGTATAACTTATATTATAAGTCTGACGTAAGTGCTTAGAAATTCACACTGTACCACATTTATCCTAGATGCATCTCAAGTCTTCCACGTTTGCATCAACGCAGATGACGAATTCAAGAACACTGACACCGTTTATGTTGTAATTATTTCCATGTTTTTTAATTACTTAGTTGTACCGTACTCGGTAGGACTACCCAAATTTTAAATTGAGTAGTCTTTCGGTACTTTTGATTGTCCTTCGTGAGCAGAAATATTCAAATTAACAACTGTACAATCATACCAGACTGCCAAAACTGCCAACATGAAAGACTGCAGGTAAACCATGCAGAAATATATATTTTTTTAATATCAAAAGTTACTTTCTCAAAAAATATTTCTGAAAATTGGGTAGTCCGAAGGACAACCTAATTCTTTTTTCCCTATTTGGGTAGTCCTTCCATAATTCTGGTAGTCTCGGGCAACGGGACGACCCTTAAAATTACACGCTGGTACTGTATGCGTCTGTTCGATCTGTTTTAGCGGTCTTTTCGTTTATATCCGTTCAGCGCTTTTTACCACATCACCATTTTCTTCATCTGTGAACCTGTAATGGAATACTCGGTGACAGTGTTGTTACATGTATGACACAGTAACACTCTTATTTACTTTAAAAATTACAATTACTTAAACTTTTTTGCCAAAAAATAATGCCAACCAGGCCACTGCATTAGCAAGTTAGGAATGAAGAATATATCATAGAGTCATCATCATCATCGGTCCAGTTGTGATCCGATTTGTCCTCAAAGTTCGGAGGTGACCGGAATCACCTTACTCTTGCAGCAATCGCCCTTACACCATCCCGCAATCTCAACCTGGTTGGAGCATCTTCCTTCCTCAGCCCAACCGTCCTCAGCTCCTCCTCCACCTGATTCTTACATGTTTTGGGTCGACCTCATCCCCTTCATACATCCACCTTGAAATCCAACGCCTTTCTCAGGGGATGGAACGCATCCTTCCTCAAAACATGCCCATACCACCGTACTCAATTCGCCTTTGCCAACCGCTCCACCGATTCCTCCATCCCAAGCATTTCGATCAAATCATCTGTCTTCCTTTTATCGGTCCACTTCACACCACACATTGACCGCACCATTGCTCTTTTAGTCCTCCTAAAGATCGCCATATCAGCTTCCTTCAAACACAATGTTTTGCTCCCGTACAACATTGCAGGTCTCCTGCAGCTCTTATAAACTCTTCCTTTCGTCTTCAATGAAAACCTTCCATGTAGTAACTCTCAGCATTCCCTGAACTTCACCCATCCAATGCTTGCTCTTGCCGTTACAGCTGCGTTACACCCTCCACTTGCATTCAGCCTGTCCACCAGATAGCAAAACCCTTCCACCGTATCCACCTCATCGCATAACTCCTCCACTGGTTCCACCATCCCTCCAGCTCTCCTTTCACACCGTCCGCAAACAAAGTCTTTAGCCAGCTTTGGTGTCACTCTCTTAACTTTTGCACATCTACCATGAATCCATTTGTTACAATTTGTACATAACACAGAGTTTGTCATAGCCCTTTCCCCACACACTCCACATGGGTCTACCTTACTTTCCAGGACTTCTCCTTCTGTTCCACTCACCAACATTTTTGTTTTCCCAAGATTCACTTTTAGTCCTTTGCTCTCAAAAGCCTGCTTCCATTTCCGAAACATCTCCCTCAGTCCCTCTATCGTATCACTTGTCCGTTTTTTTACGTTAAACAAATAAAGGGAATGACTATCCGGGATAACTCCCTACTCTTTGCGAAAAGATGGCCAGATTAGAATAATGGACTCTTTACGAAAAGATGGCCAGAATTGAAGAAGAGATTTAGCCTACGAACCTGTTAAGGGACTACTAAATAAAGTAAAGTACTACCTCTCGCACACACACCCCAAAGGCATTTCAAAGCCAGAGATCGGTTAGTCCACTCTGTAATATCTTGGAAAGAGGTCAGTGAGTTCATATTAGCCACCTAAATACAATCTTTATCCCTGTATCCCTGTCTACCAACACCTCTGACCGGTTAGCTCAGTTAATAGAGCGTTGGACTTATGATCGTAAGGTCACGAGTTCGAATCCGGAGTGATGATGATTATATTCCAGTGGCTCTAA
>JAODAI010488498.1:0-20306 GCA_027575025.1 Scotoplanes globosa
TATTTGTAATCTTCTGGTTTAATAGCGGCGTTCTCAGACTTTTCCCTAGTCGAGGATCACTAGCACTGCCGGTCGGTCGACCATGTTTGTACATGGAGATTATTTGATTATTTATCAAACTCCAAATCTTGTGACATTTTCACATAAAATGTGACCGTCCAACAGAAGAACGGGCTGTAAAGTCCCAAAATGAAATTTCTGAATAGAACTAATCCTTTGTTTTAAAATGATGCATGTATTGTTATGTCTCGATATTAAGAAGTCAAGTTATATATATATATATATATATAGAGAGATAATTTCTTAACGGCATATCAACATCGAGGTTGTATCAGTGCCAGGTAGGTTAATTATATTCAAGTCCACTTCAGTTTTTTACAAACAAATAAAAGGAATGACCATCCGGGATAACACCCTACCCTTTCCAAAAAGATGGCCAGACTAGATTAACGAGACCGGTAGTCTTATCCCGGGACCGCCATTTAACTTCGTCATCCGATGGACGCTCCTCATCAGGTTTAGCCTACGATGGACGCCCCTCACACCGACATAGTTACCGGGGTGTGGCTACTGCCATAACGACAGCTAATGGGAGCCACAGGTGAGAGTTGAGGGATTGTGGATGACCAGTTGACAATCTATCCGATAAGAGAGACAATTTCCTAATAACACATCATAGACAGTGAGGTCATGTCTATGTGTGTACATATCAATGTAAATAATCACATATATGTTGCTGTACCACAAGATAGCATTGTCTGGACTTTACAGCTCTCTGGTGGTGGACGTTCACATAATGATTGATTGTGTTTAACTGTATTTAATTTGTAACATGTAGCCTACTCCGTTGCAAAGAAGAATACATGTTCGATTTTAAAGTTCTTCGCATGACCGACAAAGGATCCTTGATTCCTGAATGAAAAGCGCAGCTCCATTGATATAATCCCATCATCAATGTTGAATTGAACATATTAGTAAGGCAGAATTACTATATCACCATATTAGTATAAAGGCAGAGTTACTATATCAGATTCACTATCCAGTTATTGATTTTAAGCAGTGTGATTGGTTGATTCACCCAATTTGCATATCACACCTGCCTGGTTGGTATCCAATAACTGAACAGTAGTGGACATCATTGGCATGATCATAATTGTAGTGTAATTCTCAAATAATCTGTTCTTCTTACCTCAAAGTTTCCCAATAGACAGCTAGTAGCTGCCGGAGCACTAGTACTAAGCACACGTGTTGTCTGATTCAGGATAATGTTAGACTGCTCCAGGTTATTGCAAGAAGGGGAACTGAAAACAGAGAGAATTATACAAAAAACAAAGGTAGACAACACTTTGGTATAATGGCGAGTGATATATGTAATATACTTTACAAAAACAATAGAGATATAAATTAGAAAGATTCATTATGCGAGTATCACAATTGTTGTTGACCAATCGCCATGAACATACAGAAATGGACTGTCAAAATTATGCTGTAAAAACGTTCCACTTTTATGTGACTTAAATTTTTGTTTTGATATAGAGAGGTTCTGCACATTATGTCAATTTATCAAACTTAGCAGTATAATATAAAAATACCCTTGGTATTGGCGTAACCATTGGTGATTGGCTGATTAACAGACAACGATTGGCTGTTCACAATGCAAAATTCAGATTCAAACCCGTGAAGTCCTCTATTGACATAACATAATATCAAAACATAATAACCCCTATAGGACGGACTATCATAATATACAGTGCACACATTGCTCAAAGCCTGAATACGAAGTTGTTTTAACGTCTGCCACTCGCCTTACAGGGCTTAGGACTTTATAATATATTTTATGACTGGATGCCCTTTGTGACTTCCCAATGGTCCTTACGGGGCTCGAACTCTCAACCATAGGATCGTGAATTTAGAGCAATCCCACTAGACCACGGGCGGCTACTAAATATAATGATTTAAATAAATGAATTAATTCCAACATATCTTTACAGCATATATGCTGTCTACGTTTAAATTACCCTTTTCCAAGACATGTAATTGTTACAATCTAGCATTCTGTTATTTCTATGTGTTCGCCAGATTTTTTGCTGAACGAGCAAGAAAAAATCTAAAAAAATCTTTAGTAAAAATCCCCTTCAATACGATGGGACCGTTACGTGTGTTAGTCTTATCCCGTCGTCATCTAACAGGAATCATCCTACATGGGTCAATCATTATGGTTCAAGTATTTTGGTTGGGAGGAGCGGCCATTTTAACCATGCACTTTCCTGTCCTTAATTTGAGCAATGTAAGAATAAAAGGACGTTGAAACACGACATTGAATACGACAAAGTCCATTAAAAAACATGTAACTTAAGAAAAATATTTTTTGTTTGATTTGGTTGTCAGAATAAAGATAATGGCCCCTTTTTACACCAATATCTCAATATGACCAAGTTCAAGTTCAGGTTCAAGTTTATTCACATATGATACATCATCATCTATCCAGTTTTGATCCGGGTTGTTCCCCATTAACGGGGGTGGCCGGATTCACCTAACTCTTACCACAATAGTTGGAGCAGGATTTTCTACGGGGAGCATGCTCTTCCCCCAACCTCAATTATAGAGAGAGAAATAGTTTCTTAATGGCACATCAACAGCTAAGGTTATATAAGTGCCAGATAGGCTTACATAAAACAATAAATTTCACAATTGATATTATACATACAAGGGTTGACATAATGCGTATATGTCATTGTACATCACATACATATAAGTTTATCCACTGTGTTAACCATCATATTAATATGAACCAGTTGATTGTAATCATGAATATCAAGTCAGTTGTTGAGAATATTGCGCTAATGTCACTGTGAACAATGATGCAAAACATGATCTAATTTATATAGTTCATGTGACAAAATGTATAAAATGAACAACAATTCTCACTTCTTCGAAAGTAAATTACTGACAAATCGGTAGTTAAAGTGCAAAATTGAGATCAGTACAAATTAGCAAAAGCACGGTTATTCTCAAATATTATACCTATTTTAGTATTATTCTTCCAATATAGAATATAAAGAGTTATATTAGTATTCCCTGATTATAGACTTGTGCTTAAGATATAGTGTAAAGTTACAAAATATATACATTTCTTACAAATTATAGAGGTTGCTTCTATTTCTTCCAATATTGATAATTAAACACTTTTGGTCCAATTCCTCCCAAAAGCCTTATTTTTTTTATTATCTGGTTTTACTGATTAATCAATACCAGACAGAAAGAAAATGTTGTAAAAAGTCCAATTTGGAAGTTATTTTTTCACCAAAGTATGTTTTTTCAGCATTTTCACATATATCTTAAAATGATAATATATATAGGACTTACAACTCCTTTCAATGTACTGGATCAGATATGCTTCTTACCTTTTTATGGCTGATCTAGTGGGTAGTATATTATGACAGTCATTGACTGTGTGCAGCTTTCTCAGCATGGCCTGCATAAAATATAATTGAAGCAAAATGAGAATAGTGATAGATATTCTTAGTAATGAACTAAACATTGTAAAATAACTTAAATAATTGTAAGGCTTCATCCAGTAACCTTCAAAAGTCTACAAGAGATGGCATTTTGCCTGGTTTAAGACAAATTATAAAGCATTTGAGCTTGAAAAGTCATATTAATTAGTACGTAGTTAGTTGTGTTTATATGCAGGTGAGCTTGGCACTGGCAATTATGTAACACCATATTTCCTAGTTGACGATCACAACCTTCAAACAACAATTGAGCGATCGTTAACTTCCAAATATTGTGCAACAATTGATTGTGTTTAATGGCTCATTTGTAACCTGTCGTTTATGTATTTGATAAATGTAATCCGGGGCCCCCATACCCGGGCATAGCGGGGTAGTTTGCTTCTGTTTAGCCGCTATACCGGACGTTACACCCGTTTACATGGGGATGTTAGCAGTGAAATTTGGGCCGGGTTTGTGACCCCAGGACTTGCACCAAATGTAACAGCAACATAGCTGGAGTTTAGCAGGGATTTAGCTTGGGTTTAGCAGGGAATTTTGCTTTTTCAGTCCCGCTAGCAGGGATTAAGCGGAGATGTTCATCAAATTAATGCCCCGCCCTGCTGTGACTTTTCAAGAATGTAGCACATGTTACAATTGTGAAAATAATATCCCCGTTACAGTCCACGCTAGGCCCGGGTATGTGGGGCTGGATTACATTTGACAAGTGCATTAATTGTGCTGTCCTCTGATGAATGCATTCCTAGTGAAGGATCACTGGATTGTTGATCATGCTCCAATCTCGCACGCTGAAAATCAAGCGAGGAGGTAACATCATATTACCATTCTTAAGCTTTTGGTATGTCTCGACCGACCTTCAGTGGCCTGAAACCCACGGGGAACCATCATTCAGTCTACAGACAGGCAGGCGGATGCTCCACCATTAAGACACATACAAGCAGAGCCTGGGAGATCGTTAGGCCGATAGGGGGAGTCTAGGTGTGTAATGTTCTCGATGTTATGGGGAGTAGATTAGGAGTGGCATTAAGGACGTTGTTAGGGTAAGTATGTCTATGAAGTGAATATATCTGTTGTATGACCTAACCACGGTCACCCGATTGAGAAGCTGACGTTCTATCGATGTTGATTTAATGTGCTGAATGGATCATAAATGTTGTTTAATCCACTGTCCTTTTCATAGTTGAGGAAAACTGCATTGTTGATCAGGCATCAATTATTTGCTGTAAAAAGTGAGAAGGCAACCGTGGATTCAATGTGGCAGTCTATGGTCTTCCATACTAATTGATCACTGTATTCTTGGCCATACTTCAATTATATAAGAACATTTTGCACAATTGAAGGAAAATCAAGAGTAGAAGGCAAATTAAAGTCTGGACTAGTAATCTTGTGCTTCACACTAGGCTGCGGGATATGGTGCTAGGTCCCCCATTTGAAAATTTATCTCCAATTTTATTGACATTTGACAATCGACCATATAATTTAGGGCCTTATTAAGTGTCATTGTACCACTTGTACCTTGATAAAACATTTTAACAAGTTTAAGTTTCCATAATTTGTCCCATGTTAATAAATACTGGGAGATGATTTTAGCAATGACAATCCGTAATAGTAACAGTGAACCTTGGATAATTTATTCACTTGTCAAATGTAATCTATCTGCCAACGGAAAGGCGGGGGGCGGGGGAACTAGACAGCAATTTATTCACTTGTCAATTGTAAACCCCTCTGCCGAGGAAAGGCAGGGAACTAGACGGTAATTTATTCACTTGTGAATTGTAAACTTGTCTGTCGGGGATAGACGGGGAACTAGACGGGACATAGCTGTGGATGTGTAGAAAACTGTGTCTCTGACAGTTGCAAGAAAGTTAGCAGGGATGTGGACATCAATTATTGGGCCGGGATTAGTATTCAGAGATGTACACCCATTTAGTACAGAATTAGCAGGGATTTTGTCATGATTAAAGAAGTACTCAGGATAGTCCTAGTAGCCGGGATGCTGTACAGAAACTCTACACGAGGTCATACATGTTTAGAAGAGGACCGGAATTACAATTGATAAGTGCATTACATTGATCAATCTGTGTACAGCGTCGGCTACAGTAATTGCTTGTCAATTAAATTGTTGCTTTATAAAGACTAATTACCAATATATCATTTATAATTATTAAATATTAATTTCAATAACTTACAGGACTGGAATTTATAGGCAAGCCGGTTCTTGGGTTGAATATGTAAGAACCGGAGTAATCCAGTGATCTGCGAAGCTTTGGTGTCGAGATAGCCTGGGACGGTGTGGGAGCAGCCTGGGACGGTTTGGGAGCAGCCTCGGTCGGCGAGGGTGGGGATGCCTCGGGTGATATTGCCTCTTGATCCTGAAATAAAATGATGGATTTATTGAAAATTATATTATGCTTAATTACTGCATAATAATAACAAGTATTTATAATGTGCCTGTATCCGTCACAAACACACTCAAGGCGCAGCGATAAAACAGTGCAACGAAAAGAAATTAAACATTTCTCATCAAATGTGTCTTTAAGGCACAATTGAAAGATAATGAGAGTATAAGCAGAGAACGAATCAGAGCCTTTGCTAGATTGGGTAACCACCACTAGATAAAGATGCAATTGTTTGAAAATGTATTGGTTGATATTGTTAGACAGCTCATTTGTAACCTTCCAGTTTAATCCGGTTTAATAGCACAATCCTCAGCACTTTTCCGAGATAATATGATCACTGAGCTGTTGACAATGCTCCAATCTCATACGCTGAAAATTATGCGAGAAGGCAACATGTCCCATTTTATAAAGTCTTTGGTATGACCCGACCTCCAAAGACAATCCATGCAAAAATACAGTGAGAGTGACATTTATACGAACATAGAAACTATGTCTCACTTTGTCGGTGGATGTATGCGACAATGGTATGAGAGTGTTAACATTTATCATGCTATCAGTGATATGTCTCGGAAGAAGAGCGCATTTCACATTTAAACACATATTACAGCAAATAGCAGATTGTTAAATGGATTGAAAAGTAGTACTTTTAAAAGTAATTCTGACATGATGCAGCAATACAATATTTGTATGTTTGATATAAAAGTTACAATTACACAGAGCCTTGAGAAATGAATGAATGGGTTTGCTGGCCCTTTTCAACGTTAAGTTTATAAAGCCTTTGATATACGAATTAGAGCCACTTGAATATAATAGTCACCACTCAGCGACCTCAGCCGACCAAAGTCTTTGCTATGACAGTTATATACTCACATGATATAGATGTTACCACTCAATAAATATCAACCTTCAATAACATTTGTGACACACCACAGCAAAACAGGTTTTACGTCGGCAAGTTTTATTTTGAGATAAATGCATATTAAAAATGCATATTATTTTTCATATTTCAACCATTTTTATCCTGTTTACTTCCCAATACGTTCCCAATACGTTGTTTTTAAAAAAATGGCGGAAATTTGGTTAAATTGTAGTTTTGCATAAAATCAAATAAAGGAGGTGCTGTTTAAAATATCACATTAATGTGCACAAATCTGTCAACATTAATTTGATTTTTGTATCAATAATAATTCCATAATATCCATTTTCATTGTTCGTTGAAAATGTATGATCATTATAATTGCAATTATCATTTAAGAATTTAAAACCATTGGACAACATTATTGAATGTAACTTTGAACCACAAACTTAATTAATGGTCATTGGCATCTAAATTTTACTTGAAAATGGGCACTTTCCATTCCAATTTCAAACACCCTCCAAATATCATTTATAATGTTATGAACCTTCTTTAATCTCCCATTAAAATCACAATATTGTCGGTGGCCGACACAACTGAATTTCCATGGTGTGTCCCATAATGTGATACACCACGGCAGATCAGGTATTATGTCGGCATTCTTCATCTTGAGATAGGTGTGGTTTACTCCCACATATTATCACTTATACAATAGAATATGAACAACTCCATTAAAATAATTCAATAACTTAGATTTTTTTTTTGAGTTTGATACAAAAATAAAGCTAATGATATTCTCTTTCTTTTAACACTAATATCCCAACATGATCAAGGGTCAACATAATACCTGATCTACCATGGTGCATCACATATATGTATATGACGCGCCACGGCACATCGGGTATTATGTTGTTACTCTTTCATTTCCAGATAAATACATACTTCATTAATTTTATGTCATTTTTGTCAAAATATTTTTAATGTTTGTGAGTATTTTTAAATTGTTTACTTTTCAATTGGTTGATAACGTTATCAGATTTTGGAAAATATGTCCCAAAATAGGGAAAATTGTAACCTTTGTTAGACAAATATCATATTAATGTTCATAAATCTGCTTTAACATTACACTATAATCGAATGTAACTTGGAACCAAACTTCAATACATGATTTATGTTCATTGTCATGTAATTTTTACCTGAAAATGGACATTTCCTTTTCAACTTTCAGCATCTTTTACATAATAATTTTATGATTAAATTGGTTTAAAAACAAAATAAATCCCTCTTTCATATCGTATTGAAATCACAATATTATCAGTGGCCGACATTAATAGCCGAATTGTCATTTTGTAGAACATATTCATTAAAATCCAAATATGAATTTGGTTGAGTGATAAAATTTCCTGGCCCCTTTCCAACATCGGTGTTATTATAGAGCCACCCAAAACCTTGGATGTATTACCTAGACACACTGTAATATAGTCATCATTGAAACATGTGACCTTAAGATCACAGCACTCGTATCCATTGACATAAGTTAGGAAATATTCAACTGAACTGAGGGCTACAAGTCCAGCACTCTTACTGACATAATCGCACATGAAGGTAATATTCAACTGAACTGAGGCCTACAAGTCCAGCACTCTTACTGACCTAATCACTTCTGATGGTAATATTCAACTGAACTGAGGGTTACAAATCCAGCACTCTTACTGACCTAATCGCACATGATGGTAATATTCAACTGAACTGAGGGCTACAAGTCCAGCACTCTTACTGACCTAATCACTCCTCATGGTAATACTGAACTGAGGCCTACAAATCCAGCACTCTTACTGACCTAATCGCACACGAAGGTAATATTCCACTGAACTGAGGCCTACAAGTCCAGCCCTCTATCTACTGACCTAATCGCACATGAAGGTAATATTCCACTGAACTGAGGGCTACAAGTCCAGCCCTCTATCTACCGACCTAATCGGTCAGGCAATATTCAACCGAGCCGAGGGCCCCGCTTACCTTGACTGGAGGAGGAGCACCATACGCCGACTTGGAAAGCACATTTTTAAGTAGATCGGATTGTTTGTTGTTGCGTTGTGATAATAAAGAGCTATGTTGCGGCCGTCGTATACTGAACGGTTCCTTGCCGTCCGGTGCAGGGTCTGGTGTCCCACCATCTGGATCTTTCCACAATTGTCTTTTTACGGGAAGGACAGGACTGGTTGAGTCACTGTCTGGACCGTGTTGCGGAGGAGGGTCTTTATTAGGGGTGCAACTGTCTGGCCCGGCGGCCGAGGGGCGTCCCAACTGGCGGGCACAGAGTGCCTGTGAATATTGCACGCTATCCGGGAACTGGGAGGAACCCATCGCGGGACCAAGTCTAACGTCCGGCGAACATGTGACGCTGTCGGAGACGGCCCGTGTCCTGTGGTCATGTGACAAAGGCATAAAGGTTGTGACCTCCGGATCGTCCAGCAGCGGATATCGGGGGTCATTTCCCACCGTACCGCCGAATATGTCCAGACTAGGGTCCTGACCAAGAAAGTCACCGGGGAAGACCATCCCGTATTGATTGTCTTCCTTTGCCCTGTTGAGAGAGTCACCGGTGGACTGGTGCAGCTCAAAGACACCTTTCTCCAGTCTCCCGTCGTCCGATGGATCATCGTCCTGTTCAAAGGAGGAGCACTCCGTGATTGGAATCTCGTCTAGAGTGAGAGACGAGTATCTCTGCTCTAGATCGGACAGCGACTGCTGCCAGAATTCAGAGGACGAGCACTCACGCCACGGAGACAAATTGACGGGAGATTTGTTCTGCGCCGGCGGCGGCGTCATTTTAAAATCGAGAAACGGGTCGGCTGGCTTCGGACTCAGGTCCTCGGGGCACGTGCTCTCCTGAAAATCGGTCGGATGCAACTGCCCGCTCAGGCCGTCCGTTTCCGAATCAAAGTCTAAATATTGTCTGGCTTTGAAATCGCGGTCTGGCCGCGGTGTGGTTGTCACCACCTTGATTGTTTTGCCGCATTTCATTGCCGACGTGGAGTCGGGGCTCTGGGTACGCCGAGGGTCAGTCGGACCGATCATTTCTTCCAGCTCCTCTCTCTGGCGGTTCTCGGTCCTTGACCGGCGGTGCCGACCGGTCAGTGTGCACATTGTATTGTGATCGATGGCACACGGTATCCGCGGTATGCTGAGCTGGCGGGGCGGGTAGGCCACGGACACCTTGATGGAAGAGAATTTGGTGACGTTTACGGACGGGAAGTGGTGCAACTCGGGAGAGTCCACCTCAAAGTTGACACCGAAAGCTTCGCCGGGCGCACATACTCTGAAAGTTAGAATGAAAGAAAGATTCAAACTAGGAGTCTTATGGCATTTTGTTTTGTTGACAGGGTTTTATTGATTGCTTCATCACGTCTCCCAGGCCCTAGCATTACACAATCTATAGCCACTACAATATGTGACGCACCACGGCAGATCGGGTATTATGTTGCCATTGGTCATTTTGAGATAGGGGAGGTTTTCCTCCAAAATAGATCACTTGTGCAATAGAGTATGATCAACTCAATTAAATTTATTGAGTAACTTTGAAAATTAATATTTTCCTGACTTTGATATCAAAATGAAGATAATGATCTCCTCTTTCCTTTGACACTAATATCTCAGCAAAGGGCCGACGTAAGACCTGATATCTGCCATGGTGCATGACATATGAGCACTGCCAAAAAGTATGTATGCCACTATAGCTATCATTAATTCATCCCAGTCAGATATGAAATATATAACACTAAATTGTTATTGTATATAAAATGATTACGTTCCAAAATAGATTATGTGTGCACTGGCAATTGTTCAATTCCATTAAAAATATTCAGTAACTTAGAAAAAAAGTCTGAATTTTGTATCGGAATAAAGTTAACGGTGTCCTCTTTATCTCAACATGACCCAGGGCGGAGAGTATCTGATCTACCATGGTATATCACATATATAATTGTCAACATTGGCATAAACATATATTCAAAGATTGGCACAAAGATTACCAAACATATATTTTAAAGATTGGCAAACATATATATTTGACTATCCACCACGAAAGGGCTGCAAAGCAGCAACGTGTTAGTTTATGTGACATCACAACTGTGTGGCTATGTACATCGATATGTACGCACATAGACATACCCCGCAGCATGTAATTTGACCTCTTCATATTGAAACATCACGATACATGCATAATGATAGTGTTATTTTATGTGACATCACAACTGTGTGGTTATGTACATTGATATATATACGCACATAGGCATACCCCGCAGCCTGTAATTCGACCTTTTCATATTGAAACATCATGATATATGCATCATGATAGTGTTATTTTATGTGACATCACAACTGTGTGTCTACATACATTGATATGTATGCACATAGACATATCCCGCAGCCTGTAATTCGACCTCTTCATATTGAAACATCATGATATATATGCATCATTATTTTTAAGTGAAGAATGAGCGACTTAAATTGCGACTTTGCAGCCCTTTTGTGGTGGACGGCCGGCCTCCTATTGCAAAGATTGTTAAATAAAATCATTTTGAATTCATAATTGGTATTCAACACTATTG
This sequence comes from Scotoplanes globosa, assembly GCA_027575025.1. Classification (NCBI taxonomy): domain Eukaryota; kingdom Metazoa; phylum Echinodermata; class Holothuroidea; order Elasipodida; family Elpidiidae; genus Scotoplanes; species Scotoplanes globosa. The sequence goes on from JAODAI010488498.1 coordinate 11,381, forward strand.
TGAACATGTTTTCAATTAGTAGGTCTATATTATGTATCAAATAATTTCACGCACAGTTGCCCTTGTTGTTCCTACCTGTAAACTATTGACCGTGGACATTTTCCCTTGGTACTGCTGAGCCAGGCACTGATCTGTGAGAAACAGAGAAATGATCGGACAGCCTGCAGCAGTAGATGGGATTCAGTATGCTCTTCAGTTTGTGACCTGTGGTGCAGGAGAAATAGAGACAGAGAGACAATTGCTTAACGGCACATCAACAGTGAGGTTATATAAGTGCCAAATTAGGCAAGTTAAATCTATTAGAGGTAGACGATACAAAGAAAGAAAAGACCATCCGGGATAACTCCCTACTCTTTCCGAAAAGATGGCCAGACTAGAAAGACTAAAATAACGAGACAGGTAGGTAGTCCTACCCCGGGACCACCATTTAGCGTCCTCATCCGATGGACGCCCCTCACCAGGTTTAGCCTATGAACCGAGATAGTTACCGGGGTGAGACCACTGCCATAGAGACAGCTACTGGGAGCCACTGGTGAGAGTTGAGTGATTGTGAAGGACCAGCTGCCAATCCATCCTACACGGATGCGGTTAACTGCTACAGAAAGGCACTACTTCTCACACACACACAAATAGGAAACAAGAAATACAAAATATTACTAATATCAAAGACATTATGTGACCATTCATCACAAAAGGGCTGTAAAGCCGCACACAACATTTGTTTTCCAATCAAATGACTATACCCAAGATCCTAATCATTTTGTATATCATTTTATTACCATTTTTAAGTTTATTGGTACATTTATTAGCTCCCTATGTATTTTAGGTTATTTGGAATACAAAAAAAATCATAAAGCGTTCCCATTGTCACCCATCAGTGACCCGTAACTTCAACCGTCAATGCCCAAACATAACATTTTTATGTGTGCTTCACTGTTTTGACTTATCTAGTTTGTAGCTTTGACTCACCAATTGTATTATTTATATAGCCTGTGTCTTTTGACTCACCGAATTGGTAGTCTTAACTCATATACGTGGTAGTTTGACTCACCTGGTTAGCAATATCAGTACAATCTGTTTATTTTGACTTACTTAATTGGTCAAAACTCATCTGGTTGATAGTCTCTGTACCATCTGTGTGTTTCGACTCACCTAGTTGGTAATATCTGTACAATCCATTGCTCTAGGAGAATGAAATTATTTGCCTCTGTCGTCGTTCCTGCTTCCGCCTGCCACCCGCCCTCTGCCGCGGACCCAATCTCCACCCTCATGTGGTCGCCGTAGCAACATTCTGGAAATAGCATGACATCGATTGACACCGGTAGAGCATTGCGACATAGGAACTGGATGTACGTCTGGACACTTTCCATCTCCTGACACTGTGGACAATAAAATACAATATCATAATAATATGGAGGACCGACATAAAACCCTTGATTTTAATAACTCAAAACAGTACTAATAGTGATCGAAATGACGTAAGGTACTACTCTCACAAACACCACAGACATCCTATTCTAGGGGAATGAATGTATGTTAGACCAGACACGATATCGATAGTTTATGAGGTAAAATTTATCATTTTTGTAAAGGCGGTCCAATAGGGGTCGGGTGTGGGAATTTCTTCCACTTCTAATGATACTCCTTAAAGTCTGAAAACATTGGTAGCTTTCCTGCACCCAACACAGATAAAGGTGCTTAAATCATGTTGACAGCTAGCAGATAGCGCCGACTCCTTGCCGAGTCAACCTGTAGCTAGGACAGCGGTCAATGCAAATTTGTGCATCTACAAATAACAATCAGCGCCTGACTTCGGGCCTCTGTATTATAAATAAAAGTTAAGTGTAGACATTTACTGATAAACAGGCTGCTATTTGTGGAGTTATTAGACCTCCCAGTATTTTCATTGTGTAAGAAGTGCAGCAATACTGAAATGATTAGATGGCCTACATTCAGTGTATAAATTACAACATTTTTAATTGGTAAATCCTTTAGTTGTACCATACAAGCAGAAATATTCACATTCACAAGAAGACATTGACAATTTGGCATGCATTTGTAACAATGAAAGTGTGTGCATCTATGCTGGAAAACATGAATACTTACTAAGAATTAAGATTTTTTTTAATTTATCTGTGAAAATTCACTTTCTCCGGATAAATTTCTGGGAATTGGGTAGTCGAAAGAACAACCGGCTGTATTGTGATTTTTGCCAAAATTTGGTCATGTCCGACTACGAGACAAGCTCCTTAACACATTGAGTCGCACAGGGTATTTTCGGAGCATTCTCTTAACATATTTGAAATATTGGTAATAATATTCTGAAAGTATACATATTCTTCATTCTAGAGAGCCAAAAATATTTCTAAAATTATTATTTTTCAATATTTTTTATTTTTTTATATTCTTTTGTTATTTTTTTCCACACACAGTGTAGGTATCGGAGCACTGTCGCGTATACACGACAGTGGGACTCAATGTGTTAATACAAGCTCCTTAATACACTGTTCATTATATTACATACCGTAATATCGTCCGTGTGACACACGTGATGTTTCCTCACGTCGACAGTTGGACAGTGTCGACTCTCGGCATGTCCCTTCGAAGTCGATTGGGGTCTGCGACTTTCGAGGATCAGCATCCCCAGGTCCGTGATGACACTCACAGGGTCCCGGTCATGTTCCACATCATACAGGTGACCTGCTAGTCCCCTGGATGACAAACCCTCGGCGCCCATCACCCTACTAGACATCATACTGTAGCTGAAAGAAATAAGGAAAAAGTTTTAAACAATTTAAGTCAGTTACAACAATGATTGATTAACTGATAAAGATTTTACATATGTAGGCCTGTCACCCAAAATTAAGCTTTGAGCTTTCATATAATTTTTCTAAATCGGAAGAAAATTTATAAAATGGTGGACATATACTTAAACTTGAGTTTTAGGGTGGTTCCATGAGTTTTAGGGTGGTTCCATGAGTTTTAGGGTTGTTCAATGAGTTTTAGGGTGGTTTAGGTGAAGAAAGAAGTAGGTTAAACCAGGAAGAAATTGAGGAAATGTGCTTTGTGATGAAATATAGTAACATACATATGTACCACAATAGAGAAGTTGAGATAGCCCGGCGGTTATGGCAACGGGCTTGTGACTGTGAGGTCGCGGGTTTGAATCCCAGTGCATGTGCTGGTGGTTATCTTGGGGTGGTTATCTTGGGGTGTGTCCTTGGGCTGGATTGCTTCACTTTACCCAGGTGTATAAATGGTTACCTGCAAGGTGATTTGTATTTATAGTGATGCGCCGTTATGTGGCAGCTCCTATGGGATTCCCCCAGGGGGCACGATCTTGTGACGCGATTGTGTCGGGATCAATAGTTTGAAAAGTGCACATTTAATGTGTACGTTTGACAACTAAGTCACCGCAGACCAGGATAATAATGTGTGAACGCGCTCTGAGCATATGCTGCACAGTGTGGAATAGCGCTATGTAAGTGTTCCTATTATTATTAATAACAAATACGTTACAATTTGATTTGCGATATTATGATTGTTCCACTTTTAAGTCAATTTTAATGACCTTCAAATTTTCATGACGACAATTGACCTAATTTTGGGTTGACTGGACACCGTGTATGTTTAAACAGCTCATTTTAGCACTGTATTTAATAATGCGAATTACCCCCAAATTCTAGATCACTGCTTTCTTGATGGTTGACCATGCTCCAAATACGGTCCGCTGAACATTAAGTGAGAACTATAAGGCAGAATGTACAGCACCATTTTAACCTACAGGGTATTTGGCATGATCTGACGACCTTCAGTGGTGTCAATCCACGCAAATTAACTCAAAACCTCGGCTTGGTTTTCCAGGCTTGTAGCTAGCGGATATGCTCTGCCGATTGCACCAATTACTTATCGGTTCAGAGCACTATAAATATTTGGTAAAGGAACAGAAAATTATTGATGAAAAACAAATATTTTGCCAAATTGGCTTTAATAATTGGCATAAAACTGGTTTGAAGGTAATTATATACTGTACAATAATAAATTGTAGCAGTATTATATAATGACCATAGGCAGCTAATTCAGGTCAGAGCCAATGAGCCAATTGTAAACTTAGATTTAACCATTGGAATGAAATTCTGCATGCAATTCCATCAAAAGAGACCCCAACTTGCCACAGTAACTTTACGATATGTGACAATTGCAAACCTTTGTGGTAAAACATGGTACTTTTACATGTCTTCACCATAAATAATGTTGACTCTATACCAGTTAGAGCTACTGGAATATAATAACAATGAAGATTTATATAGAGCTTTCCAGCATAAAGCAAGAAGGTCACACCTGAAATCCCTAAAATGGTCATCAAACTCCCGACCTTGTGTTCGTAAGTCCAATGAATGTATGGGTTTATTGGCCCTTATCAACGCATATGAGCCACCCAAAGCCTTTGATATACCAGTTAGAGCCACAGGAATAAAATCATTATCACTCCAGATTCGAACTCCTGACCTTGCGATCATAAGTCCAACGCTCCTCCATTCACTGAGCTAACCACTTTAGTTTCCCAGGATAAATCGCTGGAAAACTAGTCCACACCAATACAGAGAGACCATGCAATACCAACATTAAATGTATGTTTACTGTAGATTATATTGCGTTTTCTGTAGACTGTGTGTACATTATAAATCTATATATTATATTTCTGTACCATGGCTTTTATGTGTCTGTAATTGAATTTCCTATTTTTGGAGCAACACAATTTTACTTACTTACTATATTTATATATAATCACCACTCTGGATTTGAACCCTAAGTCCACTGCTGCCTGGTTAATATATACTGTAGTTAAAGATATAGTATCTGATATATAGTAATTGAGTAGGCCCACAATATATGTTGTGGTCACCAACCTCAAAATGGATATTGAAACTCAAAACTACAACAATTTACTTGGCTTCCTGTTTTTATCAATCTTGACTGCACAACCTAATGTCCACAAGGATAGGAATATGTGATATTGTCCTTGTTGAAAATATATCAGCTTTACATAGGTGTTTGGAACTCTGGGTCATTCCATGTCAGATCACCAAATGCAAAACACCACCATCACTCAGCGGTGAGCATGTTTGTTGCATAGAGAAATTGAAAAATCCTGAATTTTACAGGAATCGGACATTCGGTTCAAAAGTTATGGCCCGTTTAAAATGGCAGAAAATGGTCCAAATGGGCCAGGCCGGTAAATTTCCGAGAGCCTTTTTCTAATGTGTCAAATTAATGCTAATACAATACGCTTTCAGAATATGCCATAATAACGAGGTGCTTGAAATTAAACGACCGTTGTATATATTATTTGACCTTGAGAATGAATGACCTTGCAGGCAAACTTAATTTTCAGTCATAACTTCCCTTATTTTCTTTATAAAGGCAGTTTAATTTGACACTTTGTATAATTTTTCATAAAAAAACTAATGTACACATGCACTATCCGTATATAGGTTACATATAACTTATAGGTCATTCCATTTAAAAATACCCAACAGAATTGTAATATGAAATTAACAGCCCTATATATATCAGATTTGTTAAAAACTTAGTATGTATATGTGTGGTGTATGGAGAAATTGATAATCAAAAATTTACCAAAATCTGATCTTCAGTTCCGAAGTTATATGGCTCATTCAAAATGGCCGAAATGGGCCGAAAATCATGAAAGTGGATAGTCAGGCAAATTATAAAGGACCATAATTGTAATAAAAGTTTAGGTATAAAGTAATTAAAGTGGGGGACGGTTATTTTTATACCAAATTCAAGAAAATAATAATTTTCTAAGTGACTGAATTTTTCTATTGGATTCGGTTGGATTTCATTGCGTAAGTGATATATTTAGGAGGAAAATGACCATATCTCAAATGAAGATGCAGACACATGTATAATACCTGATCTGCAATACATAGTGCATTACATATTATACTAGTCTTACAAGGGTCTATATACATGTTAATCAGATATAAACGCTGCCTATATAACACATTGAACAGCTACGGTATATAGGGCTTGACAAAGCAGACTGCATCGATTGATGACGCTCCTCTATGGTACCCATGCATTTTTCATCTTCTAAATATTAATTGTGCCTTGCATTGCGTGGTGTCCCTGAAAATTTTAACACAAATTCAATACTGCATGGCACATGTACCAACATCATATACCCTGTGCCCCTTTTGCATAGATTTCAAACACCAATTGAATCCACATATACTATAGTCCCATAGGAAACTAGAAGACGCTTCTATATTATTATGATTACTGTGCAGTATGTCAACAGCTTTTACAGTCACAATGACTCAGGTAGCTATGGGCGGTGATGTGTACTCACTGGACAGTTTTCACAGTTCTTTCTTTAAAATGTAGGTAAACAGGAACTGTATCTAGATTCCAGAAAACATCCTGTAGATCATTCAAGGTTACATTGACAAATGATGTCATATAGGTGTATGCATCAAATCAATTTTCACAGAAAGTCACAATTATAAGACAAGGGGGATATATTTTAATTTTGCTAAATTCTACGGGGCACTTTAATTTATTGAACAATTGTGTTGGCATGCTATGTGATAAAACATTAAATTTGCTAATTAAATTTTGAGGAATGCTTCAATTATAAATTAAACAAGTGCTCTGTAATTATTAATCAATTATATGTTATACAATGATATGCCTAATTATTAATCAATTATATGTTATACAATGATATGCCTAATGATATTGTATAGTTATTAAATTAAAAACAACTTGACCTGGCTATAATTATATTACCATTGTCAGGGTTTCTGCCAAGAGGGAGGGGGGGTATCCCCTTCTGAAAATACCCCCTCTTCTGGGTTTTTTGTGGGAACAAGTTTTAATATTCAGAAAATGAAAATAATATATATCAATCTTTGCAATATCATGCATTAAAGCTGCCATGTTACAGAATTACTTGAAATCATCAACCTAACTGTTAATATATATACCACAAATTAGACTGTAGGTCCGTTTTGTCAGTGGAAAGTCAACAACAAAAAGCTTATTGTTAAAAAAGTCAGCAAAATTTATGATCTTTTAGGGGGGGAATAGGGACGGTGTTACCCCCCTAATTGAGATCCTGGCGGAAAGCATGATTGTGCATAATAACAATAAAAGGTTTATGATGCAAAGTTGTTGTTTTTTTGGTAATTCAACATGCAAACACAAGGTTATAATTATGCACTCTTTAAAATTGATAACTGTACTGAGCATAGGCACAACCGTGCTAGCTCCAGTAATATAACTAAATTGCGTATAATAGGAATAGTTCCTGTAATGTCAAAATTTCACAAAAAGCTATTAATTACACTAAAATACATTTGCTATATCCAGCACTCTTGATGGGAAAACAAAATGATTTTACAGAAGAGCTGGATAACACTTTTTATAAGGAAATCTTCTATAAGAAAATAGTACTAAAAGTCCCCAAAAGAAAGTTTTAGTATTAAATTGCAAAAAAATAAGGAACTCCCAAAATATGGGTATAGGCCCTAAATATGAAAATCGTAATAAATGGCTTCGTTTGTTGTGTATAAATGTGTTCAATATACTCAGAATTTTTTTGTTAAAAATAGCCTAGTCTTAAAAATCACCAATAACCTACATTATTTTCATAAATAATTTGAACACCTAAATGTCCTGTACAAAATTGCTAATTATACGATGTTCTTTGATAATAAAATTTAAGAAAATGTTAAGAAAGTTTTGGTATCAAAATCAGCTGAAATTTAGTAATAAGGCCAGACACTAGTTTCCTATAAAATAAGTGTAGCACAAACAAATATTTAACAAGGTATATTGTGGCATTAATACAACGAGGCCCAGGACATTTCACAAATAATAACAAAGAAACCCTTATCACATCGATTCACTTCACGCCGATATTTCAGCCCTGTGTCTAGATCCTCCCAAGGTGAATCACCTCTCCATGTGCCACAGCATAGACACCCCCCAATTAATACCAGTGTAGAAACCCTTATAAACTTCTCTATTAAATTATTTGGGAACCTCCTTTATGACAATCCAACAATATATACACACAATATACCAATTATAAATAACAGCGCTCTTCTTCCAATTGAAGGCAGCTGTAGTTATAGGAACAAAGAATTGCACAAACAATAGAGCCCATTATATCTTGATTGACAATCATTGTTGCTATATAATCATACTGGCACCAACTGAGGCTTATTAATATTATAATAGACCCACCCAGCTAATATTGTCAATACAATATACAGTTAAATTAAATTTTGTCAACTCAATTACCAGGTTTTGATAATAATTATAGAGAAAATGCATCAACACCTTTCCTGCCTATAAGACCAGAAGGCTGCAGCTCAAAGTCCCTGACAAAATGAAACATCAACATTACAAACAAACACAACAAATTTGGCCCATTCTCCAAAGAAAAATATGCAGACAATCCCCCCCCCCCCAGTTAAAATTTTCTAACAGAACCAATTACTCCAAAACAAAATTGACAAGAGTAAGTTGTCCTGTGGATTGTCATCGTACCTAATTCGCTGAGTAGAGCTTTGTACATGTGATCGCAAGGTCAGGGGTTAAAATACGGAGTGATTATGATTATATTCCAGCAGTTGGTGTAGCAAAGGATTTGGGTGAATAATATAACCCAGTCAATGAAAAGGCCCAGATACCTCTATCGATAAATCATGAAAACTGTACACTTTTTTATTTTTGATTTGAACATTTCATGTCAGGGTAACTTCTTTAGCCATTGGCTAATCTTCCAGAAAGCCCTGTGACGCATCAAACGGACAAGGGGGTAGAGGGGAAAACCGGAGTGCCCGGAATAAAACCTCTAGTTGTAGACATGGCCATCCCATTTGCACGTCCG
>JAODAI010488499.1:0-13786 GCA_027575025.1 Scotoplanes globosa
CAATAAAATCACTTTCCCCAAAATCAGGAGCATGATAGAGAAGAAATATCAAAACACGAAGAGCGTCGAGATGCAATACAATATAGCGTATATACCCTTTGTCGGCAGCAGCATTTTCAGATTCGACAGATACGAGATTTGGCAATGGAGTTGACTTGTAGCGCGATCTCAACTTTATATATAATTTTTTTTTTAAATTCCGTGATCAGGGTGTAACTATATCTGCTATTTGCACAGCTGTAAGTTTCATCAGCACTTTAGTGCTTTCGGGTGGTTCTGCAATTCCCACACACACCCGCTCCCACCCCTGATAAAAAAACATTAACACCTTGGGTCGTATGTGTCATCATTTAGGTGGATGGCTGGGTGCTTCTCTACATGATGTAGTGGTGGCGATCTATTATTTCTACTCAATCTCGTTGCCGAGGTAGTAATGTGGGTTTGGAAGCAATGTATGGGTTGTGATCATAATAACTGCATCTGGATTTATCATGACGTGGGAGTATATAATCAATCCACTAACTAGCTGCCGCCATGAGTCAGTATTAAGAACTCCACCTCTTAAAAAAACTGTTTAATCTACCCATTTAAAAAAATGACCCATTTTCATTTTTTCTATGTTTTACTGTTTTACCATTTTTACACGTGGTGTGTCGAAAGTAAAATGTATTTGTCAATTTTGTTAAAAACTGAAATTATATTTTTTGCTGAGTGCTGAGTGAGGGGGGGCATAATGTATGATGTATAGGATATTGAACTTAAAAATAATGCGCGCTGATTGCGAGAGACGGAAAATCAGTCAAATTGATTTGGGTGAAAATTACGAAGTGTATAATTTTGTATTACTGTTATTTAAAGTACATTTCGAAGGGAATTTATCAGGGAGAAATGTTGATCAAATTTTGGGTTAAACATAATGAAACGTGGTCAAAAATGGTAAAACTGTTCGAAATTCCATCCCTCGCATTTTAGGGTACAAAAGTGTATTTTAAGGGGGTGAAAATGTATGCAAGATGCATGAACACTTTGAAAGTAGCAATTATAAGTCAATTGAACATAAAAAATGATGAAGAAACAGAACTAATAACAGAATGGGACGCTATTGCTAGTCAACTTTTTTGCGAGGGACGGAATTCAGGGAGAGGGACGGAATTCATTAATGATAATGCAGAGGGCCATTTTTGTTAGAAATTAAGGATATTTTCAAAATTGTTGTTTATCATTTGATCAATTGGATTATGATTATTGGTGGATGCTTGAGGTTGTGGGTGGCTTGCTTCGGAGGTGACAGGGTCGACGTGGATGATTGTGAGAGAGGTGAAATATAATTGCAGCCAAAACTAAGCGTTTATTCCCATATGTTGCTTCAATGTATGTTTATGAATTATATTGTGCTATTGTGGTAATATTCCCACTATTTATGCAAGGCTTAGGTAAAAATCATAATTTAAAATACTTCCTCTATCGATTGAACAACATTTCTATATTTTCCGTCTCCCACTTACCATCTCTCGCCGTCGTTTTTTCTACTAAAGCGTATAAAAACGCAACATAACTTCAAAAAATTATGACGAATGTTTAACATGCATGAAAACACAGTTTGGTTCATTCAGTCCCTCGTACCAATACATGTTCGCTATAGATGGCAAAGGGTTACAGTTTGTATATCTATATATTTCATTATGTTGTATACAGTCTCTCTATCTAGCCAGCTACTATTTTTTCTGATTTTAATATTGTATAATATACAGATGGAAATGTGTATCAAATTATGTCCCTCGCTCAATACGGAGGGTTTGGCTTTGGCCCATATAAGTGAGTGAAATATTCTGTTATATTATTTGCTTGAGTCGGTCGTATCATTTTCATATTTTTCATATTTTTGTATTGTTTGTTTTTGCTTGTGAAATGTCGAAAAGTGAAATGTCGTCGTCAGTTTTGTTAAAAACTGAAATCATATTTTTTTTCTGAGTGCGATTCTATATAAGTGAGTGGAATATTTGATATACTTTTTGTTTGAGGCGGTCGTGTCCTTTTCATTTTTTTGATTGTCAGGTTTTTTTTCTTGTGAATTGTCGAAAAGTGAAATGTGGTTGTCAAGTCGTCAGAGTGAGATTCTCTATATGAGCGTGATTTTTTTTGCTATCATGTCATTTTTATTTTCATTTTATTTTTCAAGTTTTTTTGTTTTTGCTTCTGAATCTTTTGTGAAAATTGTATCTTTCGCTTTTCGTGTTTTTTGTACTTATTACATACGACTAGTAGATAACATGGTGTGCTCTGATCCACTTTTTGATTACGTTGGTTCCTTTAACGAGACGGAGCCAAGTTGTAAGGGACCAGTGCAAGGAAAAAACGTGGATCAGAACCACCATTTTATATACTACTTCAGTTGTAGTTTTTGTATTTCTTATAAAAAAATGGTGGCTTACATTTTTGGGGTTGGCAGCCCGGTTGTATATGTTTATGCTTCTTTGCTTATTTATAATAATAATAATAATAATAAGTTACAGCACTTATCATATGCCATCTATATATAGTGAACTATTCCGAGGCAAAGCATAATTATGACCCAAGCTCATCGACATATTGTCCACATGCTGAAACCCAGAGCAGCCAAAACGTTCAATGACTATGCACAAATTATCTTCCTCCCATACATCAAATCACAATTAGACAAAGTGGAAAGACTTGACATAGTTTGGGATGAATATATGATAGGCACACTGAAAGGGCAAATACGAGAGAGAGAAGAGAGGAAAACTGGAGTCCGTCGTCGAGTGGCACCTATCAATGATATACCTCTAAACTGGTCAGAATTCTTGAAACTTGATGAAAACGAAAAAATAATTGTTTGCCTTTCTCAGTACCGAAGTCATCACCATAACCACAGATAAGCACATCATTAGTACGCTGGGCGAGGATGTACTTTGTCGACATGAGCGAAATACAGACAGGCTTGCTCCTTGTCCACATGAAGAAGCAGATAGTCGGATGATGCTTCATGTTGCAGATGCAGCGAATGACTTCACGACAGCTATCATACGTACAGTTGATAGTGATGTGGTTGTCTTGGCTGTATATAGTTTTGCCCTGCTAGTGACACAATTGAAAGCGTTATGGATTGCTTTCGGCACAGGCAAACACTATCGATTGATTCCTGCACACGATATATATACAGCGATTGGTCGCGAGAAGTATTTGTCACTACCGATGTTCCACGCTTCTACGGGATGTGACACAGTATCTTGTTTCTCCGGAAGAGGGAAAACACTGCATGGGAAATGTGGAACGTATATCCTGAAATCACGACCACATTCACTGCATTGATTGGACAACCACAGCCATCGGGCGTTGACAATGTTATGGACACGTTGGAGAGGTTCGTTGTTCTTCTGTATGACAAAACAAGTGCTCGGTAAATTGTAAATGAGGCTAGAGTTAATCTATTTGCACGAAAGGACCGGGAAGTTAGTAATATTCCGCCAACACAAGGATGTCTTATCCAGCATGCAAGAAAAGCTGCATTACAAGCCGTCCATTGCTGGAACCAGTCTCTTGAACCAATGGTAGAGCTTCCATAACCATACAAATGGGGCTGGATTGACATCAATGGTACATGGGAAGTTTTATAGAGTGACCTTCCTGTAGCTAGTAAGGTGTGCATAAAACTGTTGCATTGTAGTTGTATCAAGGGCTGCCGTACAAACAAGGGTTGCCGTACATGCAAATGCCGGAAAGCTGTCTTGCACGGCTCTATGCAAATGTGCAGGTTTTTGTTAGAGTATTGATAGGTGCATGCATAGCAATACAATTGTTTGATTTATATTACGTTACCCTCCGAGATTCCGACATTCGATTTCTAGTGCAGTGAACCACAAACAAGTATGATACCTAATTATCATGTTACGAAATGATTTTGTGTTATTATGTGTTTATAATTGTTTGTTTTGCAAATTATTGAGATATTATTAAATAACAACAGGGAATGATGAGGTGAAAACATCCATGGAATGAATGCTATGCTCAGCTGCAAAATCATTCCTAAATGTAAATATTTCTTACCCCATAAACATATTATGCCTACCAGTAGGCCCTCTATTATGATAATCAAAATATTATCATTATAGGTAGACATGATGGATATACCTCACTGTCAGCGATATGAATCTGGACAACATGGACTCAATACAGTATATAAGATATAAAATGAATGCAACTTGAATTTATCGTAATATTATTTGGATTACACATTGTCAAAGCGGCCATTTTGGAAAATGGCGGAAATTACCCGATGAACCCAATAAATATTAGTCATGCTATGTGCATTTTCTAAATTATGTGGCATCCAATACATATATACCAACACGAAAATATCTTATATAGCTCTCTTTAAGTTTCAATATATGGAAAAAACATGAATATGGTGGCCATTTTGGAAAATGGCTACCATATGGCTCAAGGACAAAATCAGAGATGGCATACATTCTATATTTTCTTATATTAGTTAGTACGTATACCAAATGTCATGCTTTTACCACAAAGTGCACAATTTCCCTATCCGCTGGACTAATGTGAATAATCGTACATTAAAGGGTATTTATTGCCGATTATGATAACCGGTCTGACGTCAGTATAGCCGCCAATGTACCGCAGCCTTGGTACATTCAACGGCTATGATGACGTCATCCCGGTTACCCATTCTGAAATAAAGGACCCTTAATCTATGTATTATCCCCTAAATAATACCCTCTAAGCATGAACTATACGGCACCTCTAACATATCATAGAATGAATCAATCCAGTCAAATTTATCAATGGGTGGTCGGTATGTTAAGCATATTAAAATGTATTTATTGTAAGTCATTTTAAGTTCAAGCCGTATGGCTTCTATGCCGTCAGCTTCAAAGTCATATCTTCGGATAATTGTTATATTCTGAAAATATACCATTCAAAAACGTTTCAGAAATTCCAAGAATATATTTAGTGAGGAACCACCAAACGAAATGACAGATGCCAGTTGATCCAATTTCTGGTGTAAGTGGTGTATATTGAGACACCCAGAACGTAGACTACTTCTTATTTTAGGCTTGACTTTATGGGAACCTTCTTTCAAAACGGTTTTGATCGAGATGTCTTCGTTGAACTCGATCTGTACTTAATTACCTAAGTTTTTCTGCTGTACGTATGTTTCTGTCCTTTGTAATTGTTACTTGATATATTTACACATGTTTGTGTTTTCTTATCTTGTCGCATCTGGAAGCCATCTACTATGTCATCATGATCCGGATCCGTTGTTCCTGAACCTTGAATAGGAGTCTGTTATTGGTCACTTTCACGAGTGGGACGTTCGTTCCGATTGACTTCGATGGAAGTTGTGTTACTACTATTAGCAAGCACGTTAGCTAGACTAAGTATTTTGCCCGCTGAAGTCGGTTTATTATTACGAATACAACATGTATCATGATTTGACGAAGGTAGCTATATTCGAACGACTGCTACGAAATCGACATGTAGTATACTTCGACAACGGTGGACAAATGGAACCTGGAAACGGTCTATTATTCCCTTTATGGGCTTATTCGAGGTATGTCACCACCAAAGTTGACTACATGCTGGTTCCTCGTAGTGTCCTGTTGTTCCTGTTTGCGGTTCGATTCTTTATTTTGTTTACGTAAGTCCTTTCGTGCTAGTCTTTTTACGAAACCGTTCATGGGGTATTACTAGTTTAATTTGAGACAGGAATCTTTACGTCATTTTTACTCGGATACTGTCTACTAGCTTTCGATCAGGATATTTAGGACAACTTTTCTTTTGTGGTACTTACGTCGTATGTTAGTACTTAACGTGGAAGTTCACACGTGTTCGTTCTGGTAGTTCGTACAAAGAGTTCATTATACGTGGCCGCATGTGTTGTAGCGTGTAATATGTTCAGGAGGTTGATGTGGTGTTTCGTAGATCTCATGAGTGATCGCAGTAGTCATCGTTGGACCCTATCCCGCTACTCGGAAGAGTACTTATACGGACATTTGTCTCTCGATAATATCACACTTGGCCTCTGTGGTGAAAATATTGTTCGTGTTCTGGGGTCGTGGTTGCGACGTTAGCCGATGATTCCATTGAGATAATTCGTTATCGAACTGGACCATGTTTACCATCATGTCTCTGATCCTTATGTTATTACTAACTGGTAATAGGTTAATCCATCTGAAGATGACGATTCTGTTTGGACGCAGGGTTCATACGTCATATCGTGCGGGAAAAGCATGGTTCGAGTAATCTCAATAAGAAATGCGACCCGCGCTATCACAAGTGGTTATCATCTCATTCCGAGAAACGACCACGCTCCGTACCTCCTGTGAGAAAGGAAGATTCGCGGTTTTCACATACGCTTTCTTTTTCTCCCCGTTCGTCTCCTCGTTCGCTGCGTCAGTATTCGTCTCTGCGTTCTCTTTGATCAGTTGTGCGTAAACGGGATTGACCTTATCAGTCTCGAAGATATTCAGCTCTGTCATTAAAGTCTTTTTCGCGTTATAGTCATCGTTGTATCGTCGGAACTTGATGTCGTCTCGTTTTTCTTCGGTACTTTCGGTTCCGGATACGCCATCGAAAGCTTCCCGGTCTAAGCCAAAATAAAAATATTATTCGACATACGATGCGCTTACTCGTCTACAGGTCAGTGAATCTGATTCAGTTCTTTTTCGGAATTTACGCAGGGTATTTGCCGAGGAGCCTTCTAAGGAGGAGGACGATTAGTGAATCCTATTCGGTTCAGGATTACGCATTTCGCGTTTGAGGACACCGTGCGTGTTGTCTATAATCATCTGGGTTTTGAGGCCCCAGTACATATCACAAAAACAAATAACGCGATAGCAAGGCTTACTCTGAAGTCTACGAGATTTCCCAATGAAGTCGTTATGCCCATCGATATAGAGGCATACAATATATACGATGATATTGTAAAACTCCAAGACTTAGACGACGAAGAGTGTATTTCCGAAGTTCGTGAAGGTTGACGATAGCGATATCAAGGGTTTATTTCCAGTTATCGTCGTTCCGGACTCAGTCGCAGATAAGCATTGTGCTAATAGTTCGTTCCAGTGCGACTCACAAAATAATAATTACGCAAAGGAATTTGACACAGAACACAATATATATATGTGTTTATGTCTGTCTCAGCGGTATGCTGATTGCGTCGATTCTTCTACCTTTTTTCGTTGTAGTTTCGATATTGCTTAACCAGGAGACATCCAACGACGATATTCCTATATTTTCTGATAAAGAGTTTAATGTGACAAGGATATGTCCGGTGAAGCCTTTGATAATATCAACGAACAGGAAGTTAAGCTTAATGAGTAGCCCTTGTATACAATATTCGCTTCGCCTAAAGCAACATATTTCCCAGCGTGATTGACTTCTTCTTCTAGACTCGAGTCTACTTATAATCGGGGCGATCCGTGCGTTGTTTTGTTTTTGGATTCCGGAGTACATTCCCAGGCCATGGAGCACCAACTGCTGTCAATCGTCTACTACTACTACTTATTTCGGCTCATCTCAGCATGGTCATGGTTTGCGCGGTGGACGACAAGATCGTTCCCAGGGTCGACATGTTTTCTTGAAGCCCAATAATTGCACACCTCGCTGTTGTTTCGTCGACAGTGGTGGGAGATTATAAGACTTCGTGGACGTCTGCAAGGAAATCGGTCCAGCTCTGTGGATCTACAACGTCATCACGAGTGGATACAGGTTAGAGTTTCCGCCACGCGTATGGATCACAACTTCTAGAAAAGGATTTCGATCCCAGATCAAGAGGATACGATGATTGCTCTGGAAGCAGATCTAGAATGCCTTCCTACACATCACGACCAACCAGTCGTCAACAAGGTTCCTCGCGTTCAACTACAGGGACCTGGATTACGTATTTCGATGCCTTCTTATCGGGTTGTCAATCGTATCGAGAGTGTTTACTCGGATTTCTCGTCGGTTGGTTGCTCATCGTCGGACGAGAGGACTACACTTATTGGCCTATATCGACGATTGGTTGATCGTGAGCGTATATGTAACAGCTTATCTGGTGGACACGGATAGGTTTTTTTGTCTGTTGAAACGCTAAAATCCCGTGTACCTTTCCGTCTGGCGGAATTCGTCTTTCAAGCAGGTCCTGTTACTCCGACAACAGCCAGAGCGGAATTAGTGACTATTCTCGCAGCAACGTTCAAGATCGTCGAAACTGTGAAAATCAGATTGATGTTTCGATTGCAGTCCAGTACACTTATCCAGCTTTGCAGACTTTGCACTATTACAACAGAGTTGCTGTCTCAATATCATTCGTCAAAAATATCATATCAGGAATCAACTGGTTGTGGTCTCGAGCAGAATCTTCCAGGCACAGGCCGCGTGGCTAGAGAAAAAAATCTTCTGATAGGGATATATTTTCAGGACACCAGATCTCTTCTGTGTCTGACAGCGGGCGCCTCTCTGATGTATTTGGAAGCGATTCTTCTTTCTCTGATATGACTTCAGGGTTGTGATCGAAGCGGGATAAGGAGTTCCATATCAATGTCCTAGAGGTTCTGATAGTTCTCAAGTCCGTTCAATGTTGATTGACTGAACTATATGTTCATCATGTGATAGTATTCATGGACAATGTGTCAGTGTCGGTATATGTCAACAGCGAAGGGGAAAGATGCTCGAGTCGAATGTTTGAAGTAATGTTCCAGTTTATGGGTCTTTGCCATATATTTCTCTTCGAGCTTCACACCTTGCATGGAAGAACACCATGTTGGCGGATTACCTGTTGAGTGGGGGCTTTCTAAACGGCGAGCGGTCTCTAAGCCAGTCGTGTGCGGATCATCTATTGAAAGTTTTTTTATGATTGACCACATTTTGACCTCGCCTCGGAACTCAACCACAAGCTTCCAACTTTATGCGCCTGGGTGACTCCATACCTGGCCTGGCACATCGACGCGTTCTCACTATATTGGGACAACATTCACGCCTACGCCTTCCCGTCTTGATCTCTTCTTGAAATCGTAATAGGAAGGTCCAGGGACTTCACCAATACAAAGTTTCTGCTGATCGCTCCATGTTGGTCGAATCAATACTGGTTCCACTACCATGTATTCTGCCGATTGAATATCGATTCTTCCACTACAAGACGATATTTCTAAGGCACTACCGAGGGTCTGGACAGTCTTCATCTATATGCGTTGATACTTTCTACGAACGTGCAGGAGATATACGCGTTTCGTACATGATTGCTGTTATCACCGCCAGGTATATGACATTTATCACGGCTAGAATGTACGATGTATGGTATGGGAAATTATTTGTCTGTGCCGAATGTAATTATTGTGATCCCGAGAAAGCTTCGCCAGACCAGGTCCTAGATTTCACGACATCGTTATTTAAGGTTCTGCCTCGTTGAAAGGTATCAGTGCAAGAAAAAAGTGTTCCAAAACGCCCCATTTTTTCTACTACTCATGTAGGTATGCAAAATAGAAGCATAAAAAGCGATAAATACAATTTTCATAAAAGTTTTCACAAGCAGACAAATATTACAAAAAAATCTTCATTAGAATGACGTCACGGCGGCTCGAAGGATAGAGAATGATGGCATCACGGTAGGTTGCCTAGGTATTCGCCCAGGTATGGCTACAGTGTTTGCGCCATTGATACAGCGTATAGTCTAAGCTCCGATACATAATGTCATCACAACGAATGAGGTGGATACTTTTTATCGCGATACTTGCGGATATATATACTATATATTTTGTAAACAAATTTCTCCATAACTACACCTTGATGACGCGATGAAAGTCAAACAAGAAACCACCGTGAAAACTGAAAACAATGTAACATAAGAGTTGTTTACAGGAAACGATCGTGAAACAATAAGTAACATAAGAAATAAGTCAGCGGTAGTACCTACACCACGGAAGTCAATGGGAATTGCACGCTGTAGAAGTCCCGTACATATAGCGTAGGGTGACTTTTTATTCACCACTAATTAGTATGACAGGAAATTGTGAAATATTTTAGGGGTGTGTTGTAATACTTATCATATAAAACATAGTTTCAGGCTGATGATTCGGGAAATCTATGCTTTTTAGAAGGATTTTTTTTGGAAAATCTGTTTTTGGGTGAACACGAAGTGATATCGATCGTTTGCAGTTACAATATATAAGAGGTCTAAAACACTATATAATTATAAATACACATACATATCCACGCTGTAGATATATTTAGATAAAATTAACCAACTTAATTTTGAAGCAAAAAGTAAATCGAAACGACATTTAATTTATTTCAAGTCACATTTCACTTCGTTTCAACAAGAAAAAAATAAGAGGTCTAAAAACACTATATAATTATAAATACACATACATATCCACGCTGTAGATATTTTTAGATAAAATTAACAAACTTCATTTTGAAGCAAAAAGTAAATCGAAACGACATTTAATTTATTTCAAGTCACATTTTCACTTGATTGTGTTGGATTGTATTATAATTTTGTTGAATTATGTTGGAATTGTGTTGGATTGTGTTGAATTGTATTGGAATTATGTTGGATTGTGTTGGAATTGTATTGCATTGTGTTGGATTGTGCTGGAATTGTGTTGAATTGTGTTGGAATTGTGTTGGGTTGTGTTGGAATTGTGTTGGATTGTGTTGGAATTATGTTGAATTGTGTTGGATTGTGTTGGAATTGTGTTGTATTGTGTTGTAATTGTGTTGGATTGTGCTGTATTGTATTGGAATTGTGTTGGACTAAGTTGGAATTATGTTGGATTGTGTTGGATTGTGTTGGAATTGTGTTGAAATTGAAGCAAAAAGTAAATCGAAACGCCATTTAATTTATTTCAAGTCACATTTTCACTGATTGTGTTGGATTGTATTGGAATTGTGTTGAATTGTGTTGGAATTGTGTTGGAATTGTGTTGGATTGTGTTGAATGGTATTGGAATTATGTTGGATTGTGTTGGAATTATGTTGAATTGTGTTGAATTGTGCTGGAGTTGTGTTGGATTGTGTTGGAATTGTGTTGGCTTGTGTTGGAATTGTATTGCATTGTGTTGAAATTGTGTTGAATTGTGTTGGATTGTGTTGGAATTGTGTTGGATTATGTTGGAATTGTGTTGGATTGTGCTGGATTGTGTTGGAATTGTGTTGGATTGTGTTGGAACTGTGTTGAAATTGTGTTGGATTGTGTAGGAATTACGTTGGATTGTGTTGGATTGTGTTGGAATTGTGTTGAAATTGTGTTGGAATTGTGTTGGAACTGTGTTGGAATTGTGTTGAATTGTGTTGGATTGTGTTGAATTGTGTTGGATTATGTTGGAATTGTGTTGGAAGTGTGTTGAATTGTGTTGGATTGTGTTTAATTATGTTGGATTGTGTTGGAATTGTGTTGAAATTGTGTTGAATGTGTTGGAATTGTGTTGAAATTGTGTTTAATTGTGTTGGGATTGCTATTTTTCAAAATTCCCCCCAAAAATATAAAAATCTTGATAATCAAAAAACAAGATTTAAAATTGTATAGTAATATTTTTATGTTTACATATGTTTCTATGATATAATTATTTCATAATTATTGTATAATTATTTTCACTAAATTTGAACAATCTTAATTTTGAAGCAAAAGGTAGTTTTTTTTGTTGAAAATTCCCCCCTAAAATATAAAAAATCTTGATAAACAAAAAACAAGATTGAAAAATCTATAGGAATATTTATATGTTTACATATGTTTCTATGATATAATTATTTTAACTAAATTTGAACAATCTTAATTTTGAAGCAAAATGTAGTTTGATTTTTTTTTTTCAATTTCAGACGATGTGCCGAAGCAAAAAGTAATTTGAAATGAAAAAATGGAAATCAGACGATGTGCAGAAGCAAAATGTAGTTTGAAATAATTACAAAATTCCTCTCAAAATATAAAAATATTGATAATCAAAAAACAAGATTTAAAAATCAATAGGAATATTTATATGTTTACATATGTTTCTATGATATAATTATTTTCACTAATTTGAACAATCTTAATTTTGAAGCAAAAAGTAGTTTGAAATGATTTTTTTAAATTTCAGACGATGTGCAGAAACAAAAAGTAGTTTGAAATGATTTTTATTTCAAATCCCCCTCCTCAAAAAATATAAAAATCTTGATAATCAAAAAACGTCTGAAATCATCTGAAATTAAAAAATCATTTAAAACTATTTTTGATTCAAAATTAAGATTGTTCAAATTTAATGGAAATAATTATATCATAGAAACATAATGTAAACATATAAATATTCCTATAGATTTTTAAATCTTGTTTTTTGATTATCAAGATTTTTATATTTTTGTGGTGAATTTTGAAAAAAAAGTCATTTCGAACTACTTTTTGTTTCAAAATTAAAATTGTTCAAATTTAGTGAAATTATATCATAGAAACATATGTAAACATACTAATAAAAATCGATATATTGCGCCCAAGTTACATACTCGATAGTATTAGCAGAAAAAGTTAATGTGGATACTATTTCCGGATATATCATGTCTTCTGGTTCGAATGCGTCCATTTTCAGGGTGATACCTCGTTTGGTTATAAGCAAAAAAACATTTTTCAAAAACAAAAAAAGGAGTTAAGGAGTTATCTATTTAAAACGGTTAACGAGGCAGATATAAGTTTCAGATTTTGGATTCATAGCTTATGTAATGTAGTTTGGGATTATGCGTTGATAGAGCCTATGGGCGTTTTTTCTGATTTTTGTTTTTTGAGTTATGCTAATTTATGCAAATTTATGTATTTACATTGACCACACACTTAATGAAAAATATAATTTGTCTCCGAATGATTCCAAATTGCTACAGACGATTTTATTGATATAATATTCATATCCCGAAGGTATGAAGTTGGTTGCACAAATTATATTTTTTTCATATACAAGGGTACCTCCCCTCCCCTTCCCCCCTTATGATTTTTTTTGTTGTGAAATATGAAAAAAAAATATGGGTGAACATATATTGCTATACGGTTATAGGGTAAACACGACCTTCTGATTCTAAATCTGCCATTATAATTCCAATAGCTTATGTAGTTTTCAAGTTATTCACATATTATTAGTGAAATTTAACAAAATAGAGTATTATAACTCAAGGAAAAAATATTTCTTATTATATTGTCTGTTTACTTGTTTCTAGGTATATAAGGCCTCCTCAAGCAAATGAATATATATTTGAATGATGGGAAAGTACAGTAAACTTCCCTCCAAACACCAAAAAACTTATTCAAATCGATATATTGCTCCCAGCGTATGGACACACATATATATGAGAGAAAAACAAACAAACACGGTTTGATTATAATGAAATATAATACTAATAATACTAATGGCGAGGATTTGTAAAAAAGAACAAGGTTCAACCCACCTGGGGATCGAACTCCGGACTCATACATTGAAAACATGTTAGGGAAACATGTTAGGCATATGTAAACATATAAATATTCCCATAATTTTTTTAATCTTTTTTTGTTTTATTATCAAGAATTTTATATTTTGTGGGGGTGAATTTTGAAATAAAATCATTCCACACTACTTTTTGCTTCAAAATCAAGATTGTACAAATTTAGTGAAAATAATTATATCATAGAAATATATGTAAACATCTAAATATTCCTATAGATTTTTTAATCTTGATTTTAGATTATCAAGATTTTTATATTTTTTTGGGGGGGGGGGAATTTTGAAAAAATAATAATTTCAAACTACTTTTTGCCTCTGCACATGGTCTATAT
>JAODAI010488610.1:0-13783 GCA_027575025.1 Scotoplanes globosa
CATAATCATATAAGAGCGACAACTAAGAGCAAAAGACGTAAACTAACATGGGAAATGAAAAGTAGTAATGTAAAACATGTTATTTTAAAATACACACATAGACAAATGTTTTTTTGTTTCTTTTTTTTGTTTGTTTCTTCGTTCATTCCACGCGACTTCACTTCGGAATTATTTATAATATCACTTCAACATGAATGTTGTCCGTTATTATAAAAACAGCAGTACTGTAATACAAATTGATATATATATATATATATATATTAGACATGCGCACTCAGACGGCCTCAGAACAATGATTTTAGACTGTATATGTGTTACTTATTACTTTAGTATTACTCTACACTCTATAAAAAAACACCCTGGTTAGATTTAACCTGGGAAAAAAAATGATCATCCATACATAGCCTGGCCAATCTAACCAGAGTATTTTAAGAGTCTGTTCCTATGATTATACTAATATTGTGTGTTACATATAATATGTACCAGTGACTGAATGTATATTATAATATAATACAACGTTAACAAAACACATGAATTCTTGTCTTTTCATTATAATGTCTTGCCTCTTTATGCATATTCCTAATTTACGCACACTTAACTCTCGAAATCGTATCCATAGGGGACGGTTTTGTAATCATCCAGAAGAATTCGCTTGTCGAACACAACTCGATAGTCTTTTTTCATTGTTTTGGTTACTATTTTTCGATTTTTAATATCTCTGGTTATTTTATGAGTATCATGTGATGGTCACAATTGGAGAAATCTCCTTTGCATTGATGGATTGAACCATCATATACAGTGTATTGTAATTAACTGTTTTACTATTCACATAATTTAATGTGAAACCACGAACTTTGCAAACCGTTTTTCCAGAATCCAAAGTGAAAGCATAATTTTTAGGACCACCAGTACAAAAACTGGTTATAAAATTACCATCCTTTGGATCGATTTCGTTTGTTAAGTCGCCCAAGTAATCCCCTGTCGGTGGATCCCATTCCTTAGGTGAACTTGTGTATACGATACTATCTGTATCAAAATACAAAACTCTATCCTGTAATCGCTCAAGGACATCAAATAGACGCAGTCGAGCATGACACGTGGTGAATGAAGCAATTACCACATTAACCTTAGAATTTGGTCGTGCAAAGTCCTGTTTCTCTTTGTAACTGACTTCCACAACCTCCTCGTTGATAAATTGAATATTGGTGACTTCGGTTTTATCACTGTCCTTTAATAAGTCATACAACCGTGCTACAGAGGTTAGAATCTCGGTCTTTTCCAAATCTGACCGTTGACCAAATTTGCCCCAGAAACTATTGAGCATTAATTTTGCGAGGGCTCTGAGACCTGGGTTATATGAAATTTGTTCAGGATCTAGGGTAATTCCCTCATTTAAGGCATATTCTCTAACATATGTTTCTCGATCCCTCTGAGTTGTACACCACGATGGCCAGCCTGATGCCTCCTGTTTCGTTTTCAGAAACGTATTGACATACTCTGTAAATAGCCCCCCACATTTCGTTTCCCTATTATACACATCTTGCTGCTCGAAATGCCAAACGACATCCATCTTTAGAATTTTATAGCCCTTATCTACCGCCTTTTGAACCTCTAAGGTTACCCATGTTCCAGAAAGTGCCCGTTCCACTTCGGAATGCCTGCATATTAGTTTAGATTTTTCCTCGACACATGTTCGACAAAGAGGAAACATCAATTTATTATGAATTTTAACTGGCAGTACTGGATGCAACATATCATTAGGCGGTACAATGGTGCAACGAACCAAACCGTAATATTTATAAATATCGTGAGATATATTTGTGGTTAATATTGTAGGGTGTCCCACGGGATAAGAGCAGTATTTGTTGACAAAGGGGTATAGTGAACAAAAATCTACATACTTGATTTGTTCATCTTCTTTAACCTTATGGAATAACTTTATACCATTTGTTCGACCCCCAAAGAAAGCCTCACGGGGCATCAATGGTGATAACGTTTTAGGTACTCCGTTAATGCTTAACTTCATTTCAGGGGAAAGATTCTTTTTGTAGGCTTGCCAATCATGTTCCCACATTTCCACATTTCCACATAGGTATATTCCGGACATATATTTTTAAAAAACTTTATTGTTTTTTCATTACGTTTATATACCTCTCCCATAGTGATGTCATACTTGGGGTGCATAGTATCTTCATCATAACAATCTGGACACCCATGCCAGAAACATCCCTGATATGCAAATATAATGTTGCCCTCTTTAGCGAACCCATCCACGTAATATGGGCCGATTTTCCTTTCCCCCCCCCATTTCTTGCCGTTTCAATATGAATACCACGATGTATGCTCTCGTAGTGTAGCCATTGTAAGGCACCGTATGAATAATTTTTGTCACATTTATCTGTAAATACGGCAATAGAATCGGGTTTCAAAAAATTACGTCGGAATACAAGATTACACGCAGAGGCAATGGTTATACAGTGTTTAAATGGATCGACCCCCTGTGTATTCGGTACACCCTCGTTTTCAGTATCTCCCATTATTTCAAATTCGTCATGTAAATCGTTCATCACATCGCAAGAAGAATCTGCATTTTTCTTTGTGACGCCCATAAAATAATTGCGAAATAATATGCAACATCGCCTCAGTATGTTTACATCACTCACACAATAGGCAATGATTTCTTTTTGAAACTCAAACGGCTCACCCTTTTGTAATTCGGATTCATACCAAGTCATAAATTCTTCCCGCTTCGTAGTTGACATGGAATCCGGACAGTAAAACGAGGCAGATGGTATTGCTCCAATATAGTTTTGGTTTTCAAGTGTATTAAATAAATGTGGGAAATATCCCTTTTTTAACTCTTTAATTCCAAATGTTTTGGGTAGATCTGCCAATGACATTGGTAAAAAATTAAGTGAGTCAATAAACCGAATTTGATTTTTCGGTAAAGTTAATTGCAAAATTTGTCCACCTTGCCTAATCATATCGGGTATGTATTCTAATTTATAAAGATACTCCAAAATGAAATAACCATCAAAACCTTTAAAATTATGAGCTATAAAGGTGGCGTTGTATTTCTTTAGACACCATTCCCCGAATTCATTCAAAGTATTGGGACCATGGAAGACAACTCGTTTCTCTTGGCAAAATTCACAGTCATCATCAAATGGTTTATCTATACAATTTTCGCATACAACTTCAGCTACACATACATTTGGTACATGAATACCAGTCTCCTGTATCGTCTCAAAGTCATAATATATATATGTATGAGGTGGTGATGTTTTCCCCCCCTTATCACACTTCAATTCAGCGTCATCTATTTCTACATCGTTCATATTTTGTTCCCAGTGATCACCCACTTTGTCTACATATTCTTGTATGGTGCATTTATGTCCGTCCTTAACGAGAATTTGGCAGACTTTGCAATAATATTCATTACATTTATGAATAATTATATCCCCTTCCGAAGATTTTCGAACTTTCATAAGTTTATCACAATGTTCACAAAGAAAAAATCGCTCACAAACGGTCAGTGTATCCCCTCGTTTGGATCGTTCTCTATGGAACCTAAAACATGTATTATCCTTAAAATCTCTATTACAACGTCCGCAATGAACCCAATCTTTCCCTGGCTCACTTTTGCAATTCCCATTATAACAAATATTACAGGTCGACTCACAACTATGCCTAAACCTGTCATTGTATAGCACGTTATGATAATGACAGTAATAACCAGCACCATATAATGTTCACTGTGGTAAAACAAATAGATTTGATTACCCTTAGCCAAATTGGGTCCTTTATATAAAATTACCGGGGAACGAAGCGAACTTATTACAATTATTTGATATTCTTTCAAAAACTTTTGGAACTTGTCAACTTCTGAAATACCACACGGACCTTCCGGTATATGTGCATCGGTGTGTAACGTTTTGGCAAGTTCTAACTGAATGTTTCGACCTATTTTGATTTGTTGCAATTTGGGGTGTTTTGCCTCGCATATTGCAATGGCAGTAACAATGGCCCTGGCACAACATAGACCATTATCATCCTTAGGAATACGTATGATGCATCTCTTACTATGAAAAAATGAATCAACGGTTTGTAATCCTCTGAATCCTCTAGACCTGCCACCACCACATGGCATTTTTAAATGAATGAAATTTAAGAAAAGGGTTTCATCGAGGTATACAAATTTGTGAGACTGTAGCACACTCTCGATTCTTGACATAATCCTTTCTACGGTCATATCCCGCCTTCTGATAAAAGGCAGAGCAATTGGTGTTGTTAACTGACTAGAATTTAAAACGACTCTAACCATATCATGTGGCGAAATATCTTCATTAAGTCGAATTAACAAGTCTTCAAAAATACCACCTAAAATCTGGGGGAAATTATCCGCATTAATATCATCCCTATTACATAATTGGAAATTAATATTATAGTCAGTTGACGTTGCTTTATACTTTTTTACATATTTTTCATTAACTTTTATAATTTTATACAATTGTCTTACTTTATTGGAGGCATCAACGTCATCGTCAAGGGTGCCGTCATCAGCATTGTAGCTAGCATAATCATCTGCATCAACTGAATAATTAAAGTATTCTCGCGGTTGATTCGCACTGTTATTACAATCGGTGGTGGTGGCCTTCGATGCTGTCGCTGATCCCCCCGCTATCTGTTCCCTGGTCAGCCCTGAAGTAGAGGCGCCTTCATTGACCGCCCCTGTCATACGAGGCCTCTTCGCACGATGTAACCCCTCGGTGGTGGTGGCCGTCGATGCTGTCGCTGATCTCCCGGCTATCTGTTCCCTGGTCAGCCCTGAAGTAGAGGCACCTTCATTGACAGCCCCTGTCATACGAGGCCTCTTAGCACGACGTAGCTCCTCGGTGGTAGTCGTCGATGCTGTCGCTGATCCCCCGGCTACCTGTTCCCTGGTCATTCCTGAAGTAGAAGCACCTTCTTCATTATCATACAACATGTCTTGACTTGTCGTGAGCATGGGAGACTCGGACCTGTACCATTCACTTACATCACCTGTATAAAAAAATATGACAAAAAAAATCCCATGATTAATACAAATAATAGGAAACTGAGGGATAGTATTTGTGATTAATTGACCAAAATGTTGATGAATGTAGTGTAATTACGTGTGTTAGACTATCCAAGCATGTACCATTCACTTATATCAGCCGTAACAAACACGATAATACATAGTATACTGTAATAATAATAATAATAGTAAACTTACCATTGTCACTGTCGTTTCCATCTACAATACATTCGAACACGTCCCGCTCACTGTATGTTAAATCAGGAGATCCTGCCCGCATCCATTGGTTTATATCGTCTTCCTCTTCAGCCTCAAGAAACGAAATTGGTGAACCAGCAGTAGCCAAAAAACACAAGCGATTGAATAAGCAGGCTCTTTCGATTAAAGTTAAACTGATGTCACATACGATACAATCTAACTCGTCGACGGATTTCGCTTCCTCTATGACATTAACAAGAGATTCCCTATTCTCAACGTGAGATATGGGACACCCATTTGTTGCAAAAAAGCACATCCTGTTAAATAAATAACCTTTCTCAACTTCTGACAATCTAATGCCACAGGCAATCGCATCCAACTCATCCATTGACTTTGCATCCCTAATTTGTTTAATCAAATTAATATTAGACATGATGATGATAATGTATTCTACGATGTGTTCACGTCGAAGATTTACAGCAAACTGATGTTCAGATGTTTGTCCAAAGTTAAACAGAAAGCGTCCCTCTGACCACTTTTTTTTTAAGTGTGGTATGATCATGCGCAGATGTAAATCTTGTTGACCCATCTCTACCCGGACCCTCCCATGAAATTTTACCCAACCAATAAAACGTCTTGGTTTCCCCTTAGTCGAGTGGTATTTTGTTTG
This sequence comes from Scotoplanes globosa, assembly GCA_027575025.1. Taxonomy (NCBI): domain Eukaryota; kingdom Metazoa; phylum Echinodermata; class Holothuroidea; order Elasipodida; family Elpidiidae; genus Scotoplanes; species Scotoplanes globosa. The sequence goes on from JAODAI010488610.1 coordinate 5,928, forward strand.
AATATACATGAAGAGGTGACGCTAGAAAAATTATTGGCGCTAAAAAAATAAATTGTCAATCATTCCCCCCTGTCATTACTAAATATAATTTTCCCACAGACGTTTTGGAGCCATGTTCTTTGTTTTCAAACTACTGACGCTGAAAGATTATGAAAGATGATCCTTATGTCTTAACATTTGGAAAAGGAAAGGATTATAGTTAATGGTTACTTTACAAATTAAATTGTTAATCATTGCCATGTCATCATGAAATATAACTTTCCACAGACGTATGGAGCCATGTTCTTTGTCTTTAAACCAATGACGCTGAAATATTAATTTTTCGTCTTAGTATTTTTGAAAAGGATAAGGACTACTTATTGCATGTAACAATGTAATGGCTGAGTTTACAAAATTCAATTGTCCTGAATCCACTTAGCATCATGAAATGTATCTTTAGCACCGAAGTTGAGAGCCGTGTTCTTTGTCTTCAAACTAATGAGGTTGCATTATAGATTTACTTCTTCTTATAGCACAATGAGAAGGACTACTTACTAAATTTACTGGCTTACTAAGTTTAAATCTTTACATCAAAATACTCATAATGTCATAATCCTTCAAGGACGGATATCGCCACAATTGTCTACGGTATACTATACCATTTCATAAAACATGCAGTCACTTGAACGGTAATTAGACAACCATTAAATAATACAAAAAGCACTGTACTCAATGACGTCATTACATGTGACATCAAATTACCAAATGAGCGATGCATTCACTCGCCATGACCACTACCATCGTGTCGAATACTTAATACTCCACAAAATACCTATACTACACAATACCTATACTACAAAATACCTATACTACACAATACCTATACTACAAAATACCTATACTACAAAGTGTAGTGTCGTCAAGAGTCCACTCTTACTACTGTCATCGAAGAACAACCTGAAAAAATTATGTGGTGTTATGGGGAATATCAGCCAGCTTATACTTCAATGTCTATTACCATACCTTAAATCAGTTTTGTTGAGGGGCTGCCGAGCAATTTGGAAGACGATACGGATTCATCTATTAAAACTGTAATTGTAATAGATGATCTGATGACTGAATATGGAAATGATAAACGAATTACGAATTTATTTTCCAAAGGATCGCACCATCGTAATTTGTCCGTCATATATATTTTGCAAAACTTTTTTTACGGTGCAAAAGAAACTCGCAATATAAGTCTAAATGCACATTATATTATTTTATTTAAAAATCCTAGGGATAAGACACAAGTTACAAATCTCGGAAGACAAATGTATCCAGGTCAAGTGAAATTTGTTCAGGAGGCTTTCGCTGATGCAACGAAGCACCCATATGGATATCTCTTTATTGATTTAAAGCCCAATACAATGGAAGATTTTCGATTACGTACCAACATTTTTCCAGGAGAAATACAATACATTTATGTCCCCAAGTAATGTTTATAAAATTACACCATAACGTCAAATTCATTCATTATACGTTTCGATCATAACCATGGCACCTCGCCGTTTGAAAAAACACGCAGATGAACTACGATTTTTAGCGAATTGTTCAGCTCACCAACGTAAAGCATTAATCCAACAAGCAACCCCGAGTTTGATAACCAGTATATCTGAATGTGCTTCAAATATCGTAAAAGGAAATGTTCCATTGAGTAGAGCTCATAAACAGAAACTAAAGCGTTACAAGTCACATATGAGATCACTAGCCAATAAACGGCTATCTAATCCTAAACGCAAACGTATATTAATACAACAAGGTGGATTTTTGAGTGTACTATTGAAACCTATTGTGCAGTCATTAGGTGGCTTTATTTTAGGGGCATTAACAAATCGAAAATGACAAGCATGCAGTTAACTAAGAAGATGGTCCTTGTCCCGGAGACTGTGGCCAGAGTAATGCAATTAGCAAAAAATGATAACTCTCATTCAAAGTTGAACTTATTTGACGATGAAATAAAAAAAACACTGGATCGAAAAGACATTTCGATATACGAAAAAGTTGATATATATATAATGAAATTTTGCAGCGTTACTTGAACGAGGATAAACGTAACAAAAATAAAACAATTGATATCAATATAGTGGATTCTGCTATGATGACCACCAAGTCGTCACATGACCCGGATGTTAAAAAGGAGCATAAACAAACACTGGTATCGTCAAATACCGATAATTCGGATATTGTTAAAGCAGAAGTCATGCAGAGTGTACCCAAATATTTGAAAGGAAAAGCCAATGTAATGCTGGATGGATTAAAACAGCATGAAGACACGGATGTCATCGATTGGACTAATAATGGAGAATTGATTATTGATGGGCGCACTCTGACTGGTTCTAATTTTACGGATTTGGTGATGGATGCAATACACTATAGGAAAATTTTTAATCCGTTCGGATGGCAACATTTTATTAACGGGTTGTCGAAACTTAATTTTCCGGAGATATTAATGGGAAACGTGAAAAGGAGACAGTATATGCGTCAGATAAAATTGGGGGATATACCATTTGAACAGTTACATGTAACAACTATATCTCGAAAGTCTAAAACTTTAAAACGAAATAAAAGTAATAAACGTAAAATAGTGTGGGAACCGTTTGAATAAAATATATATATATATAGGATATATATATATATATAAAACAGAAGGGTATTTGTTTACTACAACATGTTATATCGTATTCAATTATATGCAAATGCATTCCATTTATAATGTAAACAATGTGATTTTGTATGTGTAGTAATAATAGTAATAATGATAATAAAGTAATGAGAAACCTATTCCATATGTATTTTCATATTTATTATAACTGTTTCGTTTAATTCTTATCATGTCCACCACCAAAATAAATAAATAATAATTTAATCATTTATAAAGAAATATACCACCACCAAAATAAGACAACAATGCACCCCCACCACCATCACCAAAAATAGTATAAATATTTATATTTGTATTTGTATATTACCATTATTTGTCACTGAATGTACAAACGTCATTAACTCTTCTTTTCTTTTTTTCGATTTGTTTAATACTGAATTAATTGTGACTTGATTGATGTAATCATATGGAACAGTCAACAAATTATCTACAATGACGCGTTTGTCATAAACTACTCTGTAATCCTTGGATATATTTTTACTAACAATCTGTTTTGTTTTCACATTTCTTGTAATTTGACAAGGATTTTGCACAGACACAACATGCGCATGACGATCGCCGATATTATGAACCATGCTTAGTAAAGTGTCATAATTCACCGTTTGAATATTACGATAATTTAAAGTAATTCCTCTTACTTTACGCACTGTTTTTCCTGTATCCAGTGTATAAGCATAATTCTTTGGACCCCCAGTAACAAAGGACTGAATGAAATTACCATCAATATGATTAATTTCATTTGTCAAGTCGCCTAGATAATCACCAATAGGCGGATCCCATTCACCGGGTTTGGATAGATAAACGACACTGTCGGTGTCAAAATATAATACTCTGTCGTGTAATCGACGAATGACGTCATACAAACGTAATCTGGCATGACATGTCGTAAAAGCTGCGATTACTACGTTCACTCTAGGGTTGGGTTTGTTAAATGCGTCAGTGTTACTATACTGAACCTCTAAAACATCATCATTTATAAAGCGAACATCCTTCACTTCAATTTCATCATCGGATAATAAGTCATATAAACGACTGAGTTGAGATACAATTTCTGTTTGAACTAGATCAGAGCGTTGTCCAAATTTCCAAAAACTATTCAACATGAGCTTCGCTAATGCCCTTAATCCAGGATTCTTTTCGATCTTGTCTTCATTTAATTGAATCCCTTCGTTTTTATAATACTCATCGATATATTTTGTTTTATCATGATCGGATAAACACCACTCGGGCCATCCAGATGCTTCCTGTTTTACCTTTAGAAAGGTATTTACATAATCAGTAAAAAGACCCCCCTCTTTGGTTGTTGTATCATATTGTGAATTATTTTCAAAATTCCAAACGACCTCAACGCTTAATATTTTGTATCCCAATTCTACGGCTTTTTGAACTTCAAGAGTTACCCATGTTCCTATGAACGCACGCTCATGTTCAGAATGATTACATCTTTCCATTTTATCAATAGCACATGAACGACACAATGGAAACAGCAACTTACCATTCATTTTGACAGGCAAAATAGGTTGAAACAATTTATGATGGTGGCAACACACAGCATCTTACCAGCCCATAATATTGACTATGCATATCATGTGATAAGTCAGATGTTATAATACTAGGATGACCTACAGTGTATGAACAATACTTGTTCGTATATGGATAGAGAGAACAAAAATCGACATATTTAATCTTCTCATTTCCTTGAACCTCATGAAATAATTTGATTCCATTAGTTCTACCACCAAAGAAAGCATCTCGTGGGTCTAAGGGGACAACATTTTTTGGAATTGATGCCAAATATGACGTCATTGCAGGAGAAAGCGTTTTCTCTAATTCTTTCCATTCGTGTTCCCAGATTTCAACAACATTATAACCTATGCATGAGTAATAAAACGCTCTTATTTTTTTGAGTGCGTTTATTCACTTCTCCCATAGATTCATTGTTAATATGATGTATGGTGTCTTCATTATAACACACGTTACAACCATGCCACATACACCCCCAATAACTAAATATTGTTTTATCTTCTTCTGAGAACCCGTCTACCCTATATTTTCCTATTTTACTTTCCCCCTCGTTCATTGCATGCTTAATATACACACCCCTTCGTTTACTTTCATAGGATAACCACTGTATCGCACCATATGAATGGTTTTTCTCCTGTGTATTGGAAAAAACTGCAATAGTATTTGGTTTCAAGAAATTACGTCTAAACACAAGATTACACGCGGAGGCTATTGTAATGCATTGTCTAAATGGATCAACCCCCTTATCCACCATCTTCCCCAGACGCGAAGGAATTAATTGGTATCAAATCTTTCATTGTAATTGACATAAATAATTTACGGAATAACAGACAACATCGTCTCAGAATGTCGACATCGCTTTTGCAATAAGCTATTATTTGGTCTCGAAAATTAAAAACTTTATTAATCTGTAACTCTTGTTCATACCACGTCAGGAAGTCAGAACGACCTTTTGAACTCATTGAGTCTGGAGAATAGAATGACTTTTCAGGCATTGGTCCTATGTATGCTTGATTAGCTGATATATTAAACAAATGAGGAAAATATTCTTTTTTTAATTCTGTAATACCAAAGGTCTTTGGTAGACTGGCCAGGGCCATCGGTAAGAAGTTTATAGAATCAATAAAACGCATTTTGCATGTCGACTGAACTTCAATACTGAGGACTTTGGCTCCACTATGTATAACGTTTGGTACAACAGCATTGTTATATAAATACTGTAGAATAAAATAGCCATCGAATCCTTTCAGATTGTGAGCAATGCACGTATAATTTTCACGTACAGGAGAAAACAGCCACTCACAGAAATGATCACGTGTCTGAGGGCCTTCAAATACTTTCTCCTTTTCTTCGCAATATTCACACGTTGCATCACTCGGATCATCAATACAGCTTTCGCATACAACATTAGCAACGCATACATTAGGGATATGTGTACCTGTTTCTTGATTTGTCTCAAAATAAAAAAATATGTATTTATGAGGTGATTTATCTACGTTTTTATTATTTTGTCCGCGTTTATTTGAACCTTTGTCTTTTTTATCAACATATTGTTTTATAAAACATTTGTGATCAAACCTTACGTCTTCTCGACATATTTTACAAAAATATTCATCACATTTATGGGGTTTGACATTACCATCTTTATCCTTTTGCACTTTAACTAAAGAATATCACAATTTGGGCATTTCTTAAACCTCTTACATACAGTGAGGGCAGATTTCACCATTAATAACTGGTTATTAAAACATTGATGATTTTTAAAGTCCCTATTACACATGTTACAATGTTTCCATTCAGCATAGGTGTTGGATTTACAATTTCCATTGAAACACACGTTACATGTGTTTTCGCACCGATGTTCCCATCGGTTTTCATAAAATGTGAAATGAAGTGGACAGAAATAGGATCGGCTAAAAAAAAAGGCCACTGATGTCATTAGGTCATAATGATTATCATGCAGATGTAAATAAATCTGATTTGGTTTATTATTTCCTGAAAAAATAATACGATTCATATTTTCTGTGGAAAATACTACCAATTGATATTTAGGGAGTACTTTTTGAAAAGCTAACAATTCATCAATACCACAAGGACCCTTGGGAACACCTGCCTTATTGTGAAGTGTTTCAGCCATATTTAATTGAATCGACGCTCCTTTTCTAATAGATTCCCACTTAGGGTGTTTTTCTAATCGAGCAATTCCTGTAACAATAGCCGTAGCGCAGCACAACCCTTCATTTTCTTTGTGAATGGAAATAATTGATCTTTTTACTTTCAGAAATTTCTTTATATTTCCTTTATTTTTAGGGCCCTTTCCTCCTTTTCCCCCTTTTCCACCTTCGCATGGCATTTTCAAGTGTATGAAATTAATCCGCAAACCATCATCAAGCATTAAATCTTGATGAGATTGCAAGACTTGTTCAATACGAGATAGTATACGTTCGACTGTTAAATCTCGTAGTCGAATAAAAGGCAGAGCAATAGGTGTATCTAATAAACCAGAGGATATAACTATACGAATCATATCATGGTCCAACATATCATTATTATTACGTTGCAGTAATTGTTCAAAGACATTTCCCAAAAGAACAATGAATTCATTAGGATTTACATCATTCAGATTTTTCAATTTTACGAGAAAATCATTAGAAGTAGCTTTACATTTTTTGACGTATTTCTGTGTGATCTTAATAATTTCAAAGAATTCATTCATATCACCTTCGTTGTTGTCCTGGTCAGCAATCAGTTCTTCCATTTCACTTGCGTTATCATTGATGATGTCATTCAAATCGAGGGTGTCACTGGAACCCTGGTCGTTACTGTCATCATCATAATCGGGATCCAACGACTGATGCTTGCGCTTGCCTCCCACTGTGACTTGCACTGTATCGTTGCCGCCAATTTGCTTAATTTTCGGTCCTGTTGACAGACTGATAACGGTAGTATAGCTGAAGATGTAGATACATGCCGTTCACGGGGGGTATCAACTAACGGAATGACCGGTGGGAATTCGCGGGAGGTCGATGGCCTTGACGTGGCAAACAATGGGGGGCATTTTCATTCCATACAGATGATGCTCTAGATCTCTTGACAGGTGACCGAAACGATGGGATGGCAGTTAGCATTTCAGCATCCGTTACTCCCTCAGATTCACCCCCGTTCACATACCATTCTACGATCGAAGCATCGGAGGCGGACATAGGGGGTAAATAATTTTCTGTATAGAATCGATCTATCAGTGCCTTAAGGGCAGGTGAATCTCCTACATATTCTTCAGATTGGGAAATGGGGTTTCCATTAGTTGCCTCCCAACATATTTCGTCAAAACACATGGCTTCATTGATAGGATCATCCTCGATATCTAGAATAACAGAGAGGTGAAAACCAAATATATTATTAAAAATAATAATAAATAAAAGATAATAATTAGCGAACAATGGTACGTCACAATGTTGAATTTTAAAATAACGGAAGGGTAGATCTAAAATAAAAAAATACAGATCTACACAAGCGTATTTCAAAATAGCCGTACTTCGAACGGATAAGTTTAGATTCATGTCATCCTCTATATAGGGTACGTCATATTGCTGAATTTTAAGCTTAACGAATAATAATAATAATAAAGAAATACTCACACTATCTTGAT
>JAODAI010488721.1:0-13779 GCA_027575025.1 Scotoplanes globosa
ATTTCAATAACTTAGCAAGTGGCATCCTTGCTCCGAAGGCAGAGGTCATGAGTTCGAATCTCGTCGGGTGCACCAATCTTTTCAATGACTTAACCAAGTCTACCTCGATTAAATTCAAAGCTTAGCAACCAATTAGCAACCACCAAAAACAATTTATTTCTTATATGGCCCTACTCTGCAACCAGCGCCCCTGGCAGAGGGCACTGGCGCTTATTGTATCTGCCTCTTACTCAAATTTAGGCGTTTACGGCTTCTTTAAGTAGTTTGCCGGGCTTGAACTTTGCCTGTTTTGATGCGGCGATCTGAATGGTTTCACCAGTTCTCGGGTTACGACCTTCCCTTGCTGCACGATCAGATACGCTGAAAGCCCCAAATCCCGTTAGCTGAATGCTTTCGCCGTTATTTAGAGCGGCGGTAATGGCATCAAAGACTGCGTCTGTTGCCGTAGCTGCGTCAGCTTTGGAAAGATTTGACGCTTCAGCAACGGCTTCAACGAGATCAGATTTGTTCATTTTATATTCCTTGTTAATTTAGTGATGCACCGACCAAAACGGCTCAGGCGCACTTCTTCTATCGCATTGTAATAGGAGTGGAAAGTTAAAACACCCTCACGCAAACAATCAGAATTATAGATGGAAACCCGTTTGCTTATTGTAAAATCACTGGTTCAATCCCAGTCGTTCCCACCATCATTAAACCTCGGGAAACCGAGGTTTTTTGTTGTTTTATGACTTGAATTTTTAGTAATAGGTAGCCCCGTATGTAGCCAAATTTCGGTTTATTTTTTTAAGTTGATTTTTAATCGCTACGATTTAGGAAAACAAAAGCCCCAAGGATATCCAATTGCCTCGCCCTATCCTCAAGATTTTTTATATTTTCTCGCGGCACCCATTAACTTAACGCGTAACCGATGTGGGGGGATGGCATGTGCTTTAAGGATCAATGTCTGCTTTCATCCAATAAGCTGACCTTTTCAAGAAGTATTAATTTCTTTTCTAATAACCATCTCCCGACATCGTCAGATTACGGTCTTTTGAGCATTTTGTGGAGTAATCGTGTCCTTCACTCTTGTAACTGGTCAATCCCTGGTGTCATGTTAGTTATATGGCATGGTTCCTGCATATATTTGGAATAATCGAAAGGTGTTTCATCATGGCCACTTCACCAATCTCTTCTTCGCAGAATATTGATTCACTGTCTTATGCATACTGAAAACGGTACATGGCAAAGAAAATGAAAAAATCGGAACTAGTTCAGAAAGAAAAGACATGACAGATGAATTGATGCCCGCCGATCATCTATGTCGGGTCCTTATTGTAAGTGAGGATCAGTCTTATGCTGTATCGTTGAAGAAAGTTCTTGAGAGGAAAGGGTTTACAGCCAAAACCTGTTCGGCCGCCATTGAGGCGATGAAATTTCTTGCAACATTCGATGCCCAAATATTTTTCATTGAGCAGAGTTTTGGAGAACAAAGCGGGATTGAACTGATCGGTAAGCTCAAGAAATTCAATCCAAACCTCAAATGTATCCTTTATACAAATCAACCCGAACTACAATCTTGCCTCGAGGCATTTCGACAAGGGGCCAGTGACTATTTGCAGAAACCAATTACGGAAGAAGACCTGCTATTGGCGATTAATCGCTGTTTCAGTCCCGATCAGCTTAAAGCGGAGTTAGGGGAGGCTTTAGATAAACTAGGGGCACAACATGGCGACATAAGCAATACAGACTGGTCCCTGATGGAAATTCTGAAATGGATGGAGGAAGCACAACGATTGGGTAAAGTCGGTCACTGGGTATGGGATGAAATAGAGGACCGAGAATTGGTAGCTTCGCGGCAGTCATTGCATATTGCCGATACGATGCATCTAACGAAACCACCCACCTGGAATGAGTTCCTTGAAAAAATCCACCCCGAGGATAGAGAACGAGTCGACCAAGAATTAAGAGAGTCTAGCGACACTGGGGTAAGTTATGAGTGCGAGTATAGAATTATACTTCAAGACGGTGGTATACGCCACGTCGTAGAACGCGGAGAACCGGTATTCGACGATACAGGTAAACTCATTCAAACTCTCGGCACTGTTCAAGACGTCACAGAAGATAGATTGATGCATGAAGAGTTGCTGGACGCCGTTAAGAAGGCCGAAATAGCTAATCATGTAAAATCCGAGTTCTTAGCTATGATGAGCCATGAGATCAGAACGCCGATCAACGCCATTCTTGGTTTTTTGGGACTGCTTAGTGATACGCAACTTGATGAAGACCAATCAAAATATGCGAAATTTGGTCGCTTATCGGCTGAACTGCTTTTAGAAACCATCAATGACATCCTTGATATTGTAAAGATGGAAGCAGGCAAACTGGACTTCGAGAAGCAAGCATTTGAATTAGGAAGTCTTACAGATGGAGTGGTCGATGTATTGTCTGTTAGGGCCGAGGAAAAAAAGATTTCTATTGAAGTAGATATTTCTCCACGAACCCCACGATATCTTGAGGGAGACGCTGGGCGCATACGTCAGGTACTATTGAATCTTACGAGTAATGCTATCAAATTCACCGATGTTGGTAGCGTAAAAATTTTAGTATCGATTGAAAGCGAAACCGAGAATGAGGCAACCCTTTTGTTTGAAGTGACAGATACTGGAATTGGCATAGGAAAAGAGCATCATGATGAACTTTTTGCTGAATTTACCACTCTTTCACCATCTTACACTGAGAAATTTGGAGGAACTGGCCTCGGTCTAGCAATTTCCAGGCGGCTTGTGGAAATGATGAATGGTACAATCGATTTTTCGAGCGAGAGCGGACAGGGCAGTACGTTTTGGTTTACGTTAACTCTTCCAAAACTAGCCGATTCCAAAGCTAGGATAGAAACGGAGGAACTCACTTCTTATTCAGGATCTGATTCATTCAACCTTACTGGAAGAATCTTGCTGGCTGAGGATAATCCGGCCAATCAAATGGTGGCTAAAGCAATGCTTGAGTCAGCAGGTCTTAGTGTCGACGTTGTAGGAAATGGATTTGAAGTATTGGATGCTGTGAAGCTTCGTCACTACGATCTAATTCTAATGGATGTAGGGATGCCCGAAATGGGTGGAATTGAGGCAACTCAAGCAATAAGACAATTAGATTTAGAAATGGCTAGAATACCTATAGTCGCTATGACTGCTCATGTTATGAGCGGCGATCGGGAAAATTTGCTCAGTCAGGGGATGGATGACTACCTGTCTAAACCCTGTTCTAAGAAGGACCTGCTCAAAATGATCGACAAGAGGCTCCGTTATAAAAAAAATAGCGACATTCAGTTCCCTAGGACTTAGAAATTGGCAAGTAGTCTTGTAACCAGCATGTTGACGTGACGACAATTGATCTCAATACCTCATTCAATTGGATGATGATACTATCGAGTGGTGGCGCGATCAGTCGAGCTAGAGTATCCCGCCGACCACGAAACAGTTGCTCGCTTCGGAGAAATCCATATATACTTCTACCGATAGTGGAACTTGACGGATGGATATGAGTGGTTAATGGCCAAAAGCATTTCAATACTGATTATTGACGATGACGTTAATGTTTTGAACGTTGTCGAAGCTCGTCTTGGAAAACGGGAAGGTTTTACAATTCTTCGCGCCAAGAATGGGAAATCTGGTCTAAAACTAGCCTTTAAAGAAATTCCGAACCTGATTCTTCTGGATTGGATAATGCCTGAAATGAGCGGTTTGGATGTTTTGGAGAAACTAATGAAGGACAGCAAGACATCAGACATTCCTGTGTTCATGCTTACGGGCAAGAATTTGATGGAAGACGTGGAGACAGCCTTTGAAAAAGGTGCCGCAGGATATTTTACCAAGCCGGTTCACCTTTCAGATCTAAGCAAGAAAATTCGAAAAGCCCTTGAAAACGTTGAAATTTAGGGCCATCTAATAAAATTCGGATAAGGGGTAGAGGCACAGATCCTGATAAACAAAACGTTCATACGCCGACACTTTGCTATTGGACTGACGCTATTCGGTGGTGTCTTTCTATCCTGTATTGCTTTTTCAATTGTCTCCGGCGTGGAGACAGATAAAGCCCGGAATGTTTTTGACCGAGCTGCCAGCGAACAGATGGTTATTCTACAACAGAACTTGTCTTCTACACTTGAGACCCTCTATGCCCTGCAGGGCCTCTTTAAAGTTTCTGCTAAGGTCGACAGAACGGCATTCGAAATCTTTGCAGGCTCCATGCTGTCTCGCCATTCTGGAATTCAGGCTCTGGAATGGATCCCACGCGTAAAGGCAACTGAACGTGAGAGTTATGAATCTGCGGCAGTAAATGAAGGCCATGAGGGATTCCAGTTCACAGAAAGATCAGATCAGGGAGCCATGGTTACTGCCGGTGAAAGGTCAGAGTATTTCCCGGTCTATTTTGTTGAACCGTTTGCAGCAAATGCTAAAGCCTTTGGCTTTGACCTGGGTTCAGAGCCAACTCGCTTGGCCGCCCTTGAAAAAGCGCGAGACAATGGAGGAATGATATCTACCGCAAGGATCCGTTTGGTCCAGGAAACGGGCACACAGTTCGGTTTTCTCGTCTTTCTCCCAGTTTATGAAAAAGGATCTATTCTCAGCACACCGGAATCACGACAAGCAGCTTTAACAGGACTTATTCTTGGCGTTTTCAGAGTAGGAGATATTGTCGGTAAACATCTCGTGCCGGGCGAGAGGGATAAAGCCGCGTTGTCGGCATACATCTTCGATCTTTCATCGCTGCCCGGCACTCAACGTTTGTATCCCGGGAAGTCAGATGTTGAAGGGCGCGTTGACATAACCGCTTCCCTTTGCAAAGAGAAACCATACATTCTGGGAGAACGGGACTGGCTAATTGTTTTATGCCAGGAAACCACGGAGATCCTTAAACGTCATGATCAACAAGCGTGGTTAGCGTTGATTGCCGGATTGGTAATTACGGGATTGCTAAGTGGTTATCTTTTTATGACCGTTACTCAAAGAGACCGGACGGAACGAGTCGTTCAGCTTCGCACCCGAGAGTTGCAAGGGAGCGAACAATTGCTGACGACAGCGATCGAAAGTATTAATGAAGGATTTGCATTGTTCGATTCAAATGATCAATTGGTCCTCTGTAACACTCGCTACCGTGAATTTTATTCTGCAAGTGAAGATGATTTTTTCAAGGGTCTGGCATTCGAGGATTTTATTCGCGGTAGTCTTGAAAGTGATATCCAAGATCGTGTTCCTGCTGCCGATATCGATAAGTTAGTCCAGGACCGAATTTATGAAAGAAAATCAGGTTACGGCCCTGTTGAGCACCTATTATCGGACGGTCGGTGGGTCATGATTACAGACAATCGTACAGTGAATGGCGAGCTCGTTTGCATCCGCATTGACATAACGGATATCAAGCGAGCCGAAGCAGAAGCAAAGGTGGCAAAGGAGCTCGCCGAAAATGCCTCGCGGGCGAAATCTCGTTTTCTTGCCATGATTAGTCACGAAGTCCGTACGCCATTGAACGGTGTTCTTGGAATCTTGGGTCTGCTTGAAGGAACCAAAATAGACCAGGAACAACTGAAGTACGTGCGGGCTGGTCAAGACTCCGGTGAGGCGCTGCTGGATATCATCAATGACATCCTCACTTATTCAAAAATGGAAGCAGAAAAACTCGATCTCGAAGTTGTCGATTTTAATCTGGAGGCGTTAATGGATAGCGTCATTGAAATTCTTGAGCCACGAGCCGCAGTCAAAAACCTAGAGTTATCATATGATCTTGCGTCTGATACCCCCCTCATTCTTAAAGGTGACCCTGGTCGTTTGCGTCAGGTCATCCTGAACCTAGCCAGTAATGCAGTTAAGTTTACAAAAGAAGGCAAAGTCTCACTGCGTGTTGAGACTGTTGAAGGGTGTTCCAAAGAATTCCGATTCGAAGTAAACGATACGGGAATTGGCATTCCAGATAACAAGTTCGATGAATTGTTCGTGGAGTTCTCCATGCTGGACTCTTCATCATCTCGGCGTTTTGGTGGCACAGGTCTTGGCCTTACAATATCAAAACGTCTCGTCGAAATGATGAATGGTGAAATTGGCTTTGCTAGCATCCTTGGAGAAGGCAGCACATTCTGGTTTAAGATACATATGGAACTTGGCGAAGAAACTGCGCTGGTTGGCTCTGGGAAAAACGAATCAAAGGCTCCACTTGTTGTTAAAAACCCGGTCCGTGTTCTACTTGCAGAAGATAACCCGACCAACAGCATGGTCGTTAGGGTCATGCTGAAAAAGGCTGGCCACATGATCGATACGGTAGCTAACGGAAATGAAGCTTTGGAGGCAGTCAGGACATTACCCTATGACATTGTCTTGATGGATATCGCCATGCCTGAAATGGATGGGATTGACGCCTCCTCAGCAATTCGATCCCTACCTGGTGACAAAGCAAGGATCCCGATTATTGCAATGACAGCTCATGCTATGAAAGGGGACCGTGAAAAATTTCTCGCTGCAGGAATGGATGACTATCTTCAGAAACCGGTTAACCGCAATCAGGTAATTGAAATGATATCTAAGTGGACGGAGAGTGAAATAGATACCAGTTTTCTTCCGATTGACGACAAAACAACACATACAGACGAAGAACCAATCCTCGATGAGTCTGTTTTAGAAACGTTGGCAGAAGATACTGATATTTCACTCGTACCGGATATGATCCATTCGTTTCTAGGTGATACGAAGGAACGAGTGGCAAGAATAATTATAGCGATTGATAATAGGGATTTCAAAACCCTTGAACATGAAACACATACTATGGGCAGCAGTTCGGCCACTTTTGGTGCTACCAAACTTTACAATCTCTCACGTTCCATTGAAGAAGCCTGCCGGGGTGGAGAGATGGATTTGGCATTGCATCGTTCCAGTACTTTCGTTGATGTTTATGACTCGAGCGTTGAGGCTCTTACAGCGTACCTGAAAAAACTCCAGCACATACCTTCGTGACAATTTTTCCTGAACACCGCTTTGACTAATTTATCAATTTGCGACGTAAAATGACACACGCTAACATTTAGACATACAACAAGAGGTTTCAAACTAGTAACAGCCTCAAACGATTTCCCCATATACGCAATAAATTGGTAAAATCGATTAATATAATCTCCGGATTCTGCGCCTCAACGATCATATGAGGCCTCAATTTACCTTGAAAATGGTCTCTCGTCGCACCTGGGTGAGAGGGCTAATTTCTGGGTTGAGGATAGTTGGCACGCTGATTGCTTTTCATAGGTTATCAAAAGTCAAAAAGGAGAAATACAATGTTTTCTACCAACAAGACTTCACCAAACGAATCATTTGTACAAGAATCCAATGCAAGCGCTATGCGCAGGGATGATGTAGTTCGCCAGGATATTTCATTATTGCTGGAAGATTTTTCTCTGCTTGATGACGTCGCCTTTGAATACGAGAGCGCTGACTTAATCATGTAGGACATACGCATATGCATCAGTCAAACCATCATTCAGAGCTTATCAAGAGGCACCGTAATATTGATCTGGAAATTGAAAAGAAACAATCTCAATCTTTCCCTGACAGCATCAAAATCAGAGAATTAAAGATCAAAAAACTTTGGTTAAAGGACGAAATCGCTTCGCTTCGGATTACTTAGGAGGTCACCATGAAACGTGAACACAATTCCATTTTAAAAGATAATCAAACATATCAACGCCATTTCGCAGACAGTCTCGTATGTACACTTGGTAGGGAAAATGCAATTGATGCTTGTTACGAGAATTTTTGGTTGGGCACGTTGAACGTAATTCTCAAGGACGTGAAATATTTCCGTTGATAATTGTTTCCCAAAAACATTTCAGGGGATGGAAACGCAATCAATACAGGCCATATATCACCCGAATGCGGCAAGTAGTGAACTGTGCACACCAATAAATTTGTGCCTGCATGCTTGCCCGCTATCATTTAACGTTTGCAGTATTCCATATTAATCACCACATTATGTATGAGTGTATGACCCGTAACAACTGGCACTAGATATGACGAGTTCAAATAATCAGTCCATTCTACTGATCGAGGACGATCCACCACTTGCTAGGGTATATACTGCATATCTTACAAGTGAGCCGTATGACATCACTCTCGTGACAACTGGTAAAGAGGCGCTGGAATCTCTGAATGGCTCAACACCAGATGCTGTTGTACTCGACCTGCATCTCCCAGATATGAACGGTTTGGAGATACTGAAACATATGCAGAAAGAGGCCATACTTACTTCGGTAATTGTTATTACCGCACATGGTTCGATCAAAACAGCAGTTGAGGCTATGCAAGCCGGTGCAGGAGATTTCCTACTCAAACCCTTTAATGCAGATCGACTTATCTACACGCTTCGTCACACGCTGGAACGTCAGCAACTGAATAGAATTGTCGAAACTTTCAAGGAAGATTTCGGTCGCAATCAGTACTGCGGATTTATTGGCTCGTCACTAGCTATGCAGACAGTTTACCGAATTATTGACAGTGCAGCGCCTAGCACAGCCACAGTATTTATCACAGGCGACTCTGGTACAGGCAAGGAAGTTTGTGCCGAAGCTATTCATCAAAAAAGCCCACGTAGGAAGAAACCCTTTATTGCTCTCAACTGCGGAGCAATCCCAAAAGATCTGATTGAAAGTGAAATATTCGGACATGTGAAGGGCGCATTTACAGGAGCTATAGCGGACCGCGCTGGTGTCGCGCAACAGGCCGATGGTGGAACCTTGTTTCTGGATGAAATTTGCGAAATGGATCCGGGATTACAAATCAAGCTACTGCGGTTTATCCAGTCAGGAACATTTCAGCGGGTTGGCGCGACAAAGACCGAATCCGTTGACGTTCGGTTCGTTTGTGCCACGAACAAAAACCCCTGGAACGAAGTTATTGCGGGAAATTTCCGAGAGGACCTTTATTACAGACTTCATGTGATTCCCATTCACTTGCCGCCGCTACGGGACCGTGGAGAGGACATCGTCGAACTTGCCGAATGTTTCCTGCTCAAGTATTCACAACAGGAAAGTAAAACTTTCAGCTCATTGTCAACGGATGCAAAGAATGCGATTTCCTCGAATGTATGGTCCGGTAATGTGCGGCAACTACAGAATGCGATTCGAAATGGTGTTGTCTTGAATGATGGCAAGGAATTTACCGCTGCAATGTTACCTGATATGGCCAGTGAAGTTATCCCGACGAATTCGATAAAAGCTGCTTTAAAACCGAAATCTCCTGTGTCCCAGACACCAGTGGATATCCATTTACTTGAAACGCCTTCGGCAGCATTACGCCCCATGCGTGAAGTGGAATGGGGTATGATACAGGCGGCTATGCGGGAAACAGGTGACAACGTCCATAAAGCTGCAGCAATTCTAGAAATTAGTCCGTCAACTATATATCGGCGAATAAAGGAAGAAACCACCAGCTAGAAATCTGTTAATCTAACTCAAATGATTGGCCAAAGTTATAACGTTCAGCTAGCAAATAACCAGTGACGTGGTTCTGTAACCCTATGCCACCGCTAACCAAGGATTCACGAAGTTCATCACGTGACATGAGCCTGATATTCATGTCCTCCAGGTCACCAGAGTCTGGCTCTTGAATGTTGACGGCATGCGTTGCAAGAAAGTAATGCCCACACCCTGCACCCAGATTCCCGTGAACGGTGAAACTCCCAAGATCGTGCCAGCATTGAGCCGCACAACCTGTTTCCTCTAACAGTTCCCGATTGGCCGCCACGATGGGCTTTTCACCAGGCTCAACCAGGCCACCCGGAAAGGTGTATGTGAGCTGGCCTATACCATGTTTGTATTGGTGTATGGTGATTATTTGGTCCAATTGAACCAGGGCGACAACCACCACAAAATCAGGAAGTGTAAGCTGATGATAATCATCAATAACTTGACCGCTTGGCAGTTGTACAGTTTGACAACTTACGGTCATCCATGGTGTGGCCGAATAAACAACACGACTCCTTAATATCTGCCAAGGCGTACCAATAGAATATGTAGTTTGAGGTAGTCGAAATATAGACATTTTATTCAGCCGCCGCAGCAGAGTTGCTGACATCACGACCATAAATATCCTCTAATCGAACGATATCGTCTTCACCTAGATAGTCACCCACTTGTACTTCAATCAAATGCATAGCCTGCTTTCCCGGATTGTAGAGTCTGTGCGTTGCACCAACGGGAATAAAGACAGATTGATTAGTTTCGAGTACGCTAACCTGGTCATCGACGGTAACTTCTGCATGGCCCGAGACAACAACCCAATGTTCGGCTCTGTGATGGTGGTATTGTAATGAGAGTTTTCCACCAGGCTGAACAACGATGTGTTTAACTTGATGCTGCTTGCCCAGGTGGATGCCTTGATAGGTGCCCCAAGGGCGCGTTATTTTTCGATGCTGGGTAGCTTCCTCACGCCCCAGGTCTTTGAGGCGATCGACGATCTTCTTCACATCTTGCGAACGATTTTTTGGCAAAACCAGGATAGCGTCTTCAGTTTCGATGATCATTTGATCCTCAAGACCAATTGCAGTGATAAGCCGGCTTGTAGAATGCGCGTAGACATTTCTGCAATCAGTCAGAATAACGTCACCCGTATGAGTGTTTCCAGATGAGTCGGTGGAATCCAAAATTTCAGCAATTGAGGACCAGGAACCTACATCGTTCCATTCGAAATCCGCAACGACAACAACCGCATTCGATGTTTTTTCCATAACTGCATGATCGACTGAGATCTCACGAACGCCAGCAAATACGTCGGCGTTGGGAGTAATACAACGTTCGTTCCACAAACCTGCGGCCAATGCAGCATGGCAATCATGGAGCACATCTGGTCCATGTTTGTGTAGTTCTTCGATGAACCGCGACGCCTGGAACATGAACATTCCACTGTTCCAGTGATGTGTGCCCTCACTGACGAGGGTTTCAGCCAATATTGCATCTGGTTTCTCAATAAATGATTCGACCCTGTAGCATGTAGGGCCGTATTTCAGACTATCTCCCCTTCGAATGTAACCGTAACCAGTTTCAGGTCGGTGTGCGTGCATCCCGAAGGTTACAAGCTCACCAGCCATTGCGGCAATTTGGCCCTGTCGGATAGTATCGGAGAATAACGCCTGTTCACGTAGCACATGGTCAGATGGTAATACGAGCATGATGGTGTCTTGATCATCTTCTTCGTCTAGAACCAATGCGGCCAAGGTGATGGCCGCAGCCGTACTTCGCGCATGCGGTTCCATGATGATAGCGCGGGGTTTGATTTCTACATCGTCAAGTTGACCTTTGACCAAATGACGGAATGACCCATTGGTAACAACAATCGGTTCCTCATATACACTACCCGGCTTAACCCACAAGGCCGTGTCTTGAAGCATTGTGTTGTCGCTAACCAGGGTTGAGAACTGCTTGGGCAAACTTTTTCGTGATACTGGCCACAGTCGGGTTCCAGCCCCTCCACATAAGATAACCGGTTGAATTTTTTTAAACCCAGATGATTTTGCAGGCATAAGTGTTACTCCTGTTGATGAACTTGCGATCAGTACATCAGCAATACTTATGCCAACACGCTCGGCATTGGCTCTTTGGGGGAAAATCTAAATAACCCCTGGGTTCTGCGGCGGCGCTAGTTACAGGCAAGATGAATTTCAATAACAAACCACAGTGAACGTCGCAATTTGCACGTCATTTTGAAAAACTACAACGCTAGGTCAGTCCACACCTGACGTTTTCAACACCCTCCCGACTGGCATGGCCATTGCAAAGGACATTATGAATCAAACAACAACGTGAACGATTATGGTAAAAGTAAGAAGAGAACGTCCCAGCCAACGCTTGAACCACCGGGTTTCAGCGCCCGTGTTGGTCGAGTGTGAATTTGGCAATCTGACCGCAACGGATTGGAGCCTTGGGGGGTTTTCTCTTTCGGCTCCGGATGAACCAATAAGCGATGGCCAGGTGTTCGATTGTACAATCCGCATTCCATTTCAGGGGTTTGATATATCATTTCCGATGGAAGCCAATGTGGTGCGCGTCCTAGACGATGGAACCGTTGGTTGTTCGTACACAGAGGTTGGTGATCGTGAACGGGAGATCATGACACACTTCATCGATGAGTTGGTTCGGGGGACCATGACAGTTATCGAAGATGTGATTCTGCGGGTTGATACACCCGTCACCCCGGTTGCGACCACACCGGACCCCAACCCTATCGAGCAGATACCATTACGCCGACTTCCCATCAAACAAATCGCTATGGTTTCTCTCTATGCCTTTTTGGGATTGATCGTCCTAGGTTACACCGTAGGCACAATCGCCGTTAATGTCTTCCGACTGGAAATTGATGCAGCTGTGGTATCTGCGCCAATACAGCCAATCATCGCCACTGCAGACGGCAAGATCCAACGAGCGCCTGAACGTGAAGGAATGATCGTGCCTGCCGGAATGTCTCTTTTTATTATTGAGAACCCCAAGCTCGAAGAAAAAATTGAGATGGCAAAAATCCGGGTAAACCGACTAACACTGCAACTCGTCGCCCGAGAGAAAGCACTCAATGCAGAAGAAGACCGATTAGGTGATTATCGTACAATGGCACTCACAAAAGTTCGTCAAGCCGCTGCTCGCGTTGCCGCCTTGGAAACACAAGTACGTATTGCCAAGAACCGGACGGTTAGGTATCGCGGCCTCCTGGATCAGGGCTTAACGACGCGAACCAAAGTTGACGATGAAGAATCTAATCTCGCCTCATTAGAAGGAGGACTTGAAGATGCTCGTGCAAGTGCTTCTGAGCAACGATCCCTTCTGATTAGCGTAGATGAGGGGCGCTTCTCCAATGGTGGACGAATAGAAGGGCGAATTCGAGAACTTCAGGCCGATTCGGATTTCCAATGGGATGAAATTATGTTGGCTCGCGATGAATTAGCCGTGTTGGAACGTCATAGGGAACGGTTAACACTGACTGCTCCCCGTGCCGGGCGTATCGTCAAGGTTCTCAAGGTTACCGGGAGCAGCGTTAAAAGTGGAGAAAACATAGGTCTCTTTGAGCGTGATGAAGCGCGAACAATCGAAGCATTCTTGACTCAAGAGGAAGTCATGGAAGTGGGGCTTGGTTCTCTTGCACAGGTGTACTTCCCCGGAACAAATGTGTCTATCGAAGCGGTTGTAGCAGCAATTGATCGTACCTATGGATACATTGACGTGCGTGAGTCAGTATATAAGTGGCGTGACCCCCATGCTCGAACTGCACGAGTAACACTCAAATTTATTGATGTATCTGCCGAGGACATTCGCCGTAATTTCCCCCCGGGCTTGCCTGCAATCGTCAGTTTTGTTCGAGAGGACCCCGTAAAGGTCAAGCGGTTAATCGGGCAGTTATCTAAACCTGATATCATTCTCGGCTCCGACGATACATTGGACCCAGGGGATTCAATTTGATGGAGCATTCGTCAGACACGCCACCTCCGCGCGCGGCTACAGACTTTGAGGTAATTGATCCAGAAATTACCTTACGTGGTCTCGATAAATGGTCGTTTCTAGCGATGTACAAGATTGCGCTATTCATTGGAATTTGCGGCCTGTTAATCACAACTTTGCCCAATGCAATGTGGGATCCAGATCTTCGACAAATCACGCTCCTGATTGGCGGCATCGGTGTGTGGCGATATGGATGGTGGTTGACCCATTTTATTCGCGCGCAGGCCTATGAGCGCATCCGGTACCCAAGCCTCCGAGAGAAAGCGGACAAAATTTGGGAA
>JAODAI010488832.1:0-13778 GCA_027575025.1 Scotoplanes globosa
TATAATAATGGGGAAGGAAGTGTTCTAAAGTAAAAACCTGTTAGGACTTGATCAAATAGACACCCTCCTGTCAGAAAGTAAGGTAAAAACATGAAAAATTCAAAGTAAAAAAAAAGAAAAAAGGGTTTTTTTCGAGAAAAAAAATTAGGAGCGCCACTCCTCGGTGCCTGTCAGGAGCGTTCAAGGAGCGCGATCGCTCTGGCGCTCCTCAAACGTGGAGGCCTGACATATTCATTACAATCATTACCCATTTATTAGGCTCCTGGCAGTACCTTCAATGGCGCTCCTATTTTAGATTTCATATTTGTACCTATTTTCTGACAGAAGGGCGTCTATTCGACAAAGTCCCAACATGTTTTTACTTTAAAACACTTCCTTCCACATTTTTATGTACATTATTAACCGACTAAACGGTGACTATGATATCCAGGAGAGGTGTTGCTCTCCTGAAACTATCCAGGAGAGCATCTCCTGTAGAGAATCTCCTGGCATTTTTCATACATGGATGCCGGCGGATTCATATCACATATTTTTTACAATCGTGTCACACGTACATGTTACTATCAAATGGACAAAATTTCACCTCGACCAGGACTTTTGTGACAATAATACAAATTACGCTTTCTAACCAACTAAAGTGCCCTTGGAAAACAGCAAAGATTGGTGAAACCAGAGAAGAGACCATGCAAGAGTTTAGACATCATTCATTGACGGTGCAGTAGAAAGCAGAAGACTAGGCATACATACATGCATCCCAAATACCACCTCTAATAGGACCTTTGTGACAATACAATCTACTCTGTAACTACCATCTGAACACTTTTTACAACAAAGATATGAGAAACCAAAGACGACCATAAAATTTGTAATCCAAATAGAACAAGACGTTCAAATTTGTATTCAAAATATAGCAAGAAGACGGTGGGTGCTGACCAAACTCCCGACCAAACGTCCGACTCCCTGTGCATTAACACATGGAGTCCCACTGCAGTGAAAAAATCAACCCCCCAATTATTTATTTAAAAAAATATTTAAAAAAATATATTTGTGACTCTCTAGAATGAAGAATATGTATGTATACTTTCAGAATATTACTACCAATACTAGGTCAAAATCGTCTTTGATCTTGAATATTTCAAATATGTTCAGAGATTGCTCGGAAAATACCCTGTGGGACTCAATGTGTTAAGGAGAGAGCATGCAACCGACGTGAGTCCCGGCGGCCAATCGGCTTACTGCTCAGCCAAGACACATTGCTCTACTGTTGGGAATCCAAATGCCAAAATACCACCAGCAACTAGTACGTTTCTGACAATAATGCAAATGATACTTTTTAACTAAAGTACTTTTCTGATAAGTTTGCACAACAAAGATCTATAGCAGAAACCACATTTGTGTTTTTCTGTGAGATAAAATTTGCATTATAAATACAGAAAGAAGACTGTGCTGTGCGCATACAAGTTTGCTAGTTTCAAATGGTTTCAAATTTGGGACAATAATACAAATTATGCTTTCCAACTATGGTTCATTTCCTCAAATTTACACGACAAATCTACGAGAAATCAAGAAAGACGGTGCAGTAGAAAGCAGAAGACTCCACATACTTGCGTGCATCCCAAATACCACCTCCACTAGGACTTTTGTGACAATACAGTGATATCATGCATTGTATTACTAAAGTGCTTTCTGAAAAATATTCACAACAAAGAATCAAAGGTATAAGAAACCAAAGACTACCTTGCAGATGTTGTTGTAACGTGCAATTAAGGTTCGTTACGCGTGATGCGACATCCAATTAACGTTCGTGTATGTTTCCGTGAGATAAAATTTGCGCTAAAAATACAGAAACAAGACTGTGCATGCTTGCTGGTTTCAAATGGGACAAAATTCCACATCAACTGGGACATTTTGTGATAATACAAACGATGCTTTCTAACTAAAGTGCATTTCAACAAATTTGCCCAACAAAGATATGAGAAACCACAAAGAAGACTGTGCATTAGAAAGCAGAAGACTGGGCATACTACTTGGCATGCATCCCAAATACCACCCCCGTTGGACTTTTGTGACAATACAACGACGCATTCTAACTAAAGAGCTTTCTGAAAAAAATTAAAACAACGATATGAGAAACCACAAAAGACGACCATGCAGATGTTGAGGTAACCTGAAATTAAGATTTGATACGCTTGATGGACATCCAATTAACGTTTGTTACGTTCGTGTCGCTTTCAATGAGATCAAATTTGCATTAAAAATACATAAAGAAGACTGTGTTGTGTGTGTGCATGCTAGCTGATTTCAAATGGAAAAAAGTCCACATCAACTGGGACTTTTGTTTCTGCTTTCTCTAACTAAAGTGCATTCCAACAAATGTGCACAACACAAAGCTAGGAGGAGAAACCAAAGGTGACCATGCAGATGTTGCAGTGTAACATTAAGAGACGTTACATCCGTGCAGACATTGAATGCTACATGCCTGACTCCTGGGACCCCTGCCGCGTGTGGTGGACGATGTCAAGGTCCGAACTGCTGTCAGACAGCAAGTAGTCAGAATCACCTGGTGGAGCGTTGGTAGGAGGGTAAGCGTTATTACGGGCAAATATATATATATATGTATACAGTGGATTAGTAGTACTAAACAATGGCGGTAATTGATTAAACATACAGTGATCTAATAATAGTTAATAATATATGGTGATATAATAATAGTTAATAATAATGGTGATCTAATAATAGTTAATAGCATTGGAAACGCAGAATGTAATTATCGATAGATTTTTGTACGGTCAACACGAACGTGTATGGCAAGCCAAATGTTCGATAATTAGATATTAAACCAAGTTTATTTATCGGTTGATAGTACCAAATTTTGTGGCGATAAACTGGTTTATCAAATCGATAAACTTGGTTTATCAAATTGATAAACTGTGGTTTATCAAATGAAAAAAAAATGATTTATGAAATTGATAAACTTGGCTTATAAAATTGATAAACTTGGCTTATAAATTCTTATCAAATCGATAAACTTGGTATATAAAATCGATATACTTGGTTTATCAAATTGATAAACTGTGGTTTATGAAATTGATGAACTTGGTTTATCAAATTGATAAACTTGGTTTATCAAATTCATAAACTTGGTTTATCAAATTCATAAACTTGGTTTATATTGATGAACTTGGTTTATCAAATTGATAAACTGTGGTTTATGAAATCGATAAACTTGATTTATGAAATCGATAAACTTAGTTTATCAAATAAAAACTTCCAGTTTATCAAAAACAGAAACTGGGCATATCAAATCGGGGAAAAAAAATGGTTTATTGGTCGAAAAACTTGATTTATAAACTTGTTAGACGAGCAACATTTGGCTTGCCATAAACGACACTACAATGTGGATATCTATAGGAATATGAATGAATATGTTTCCTGGCCCTTCTCAACACAGTGGTTATATGAGCCACCCAAAGCCTTTGATATACCAGTTAGAGCCACTGGAATACCGAATACATAATGATATCGCAGATGGCTGCAAGCTGACTAATGTTATGCATGATGTATATTATAGACACTATATATAGTTATGTATAGCTATAATTAGTAAATAAAAACATTATGGAATATATGCAGTGTCCGATATA
Source organism: Scotoplanes globosa (assembly GCA_027575025.1). Classification (NCBI taxonomy): domain Eukaryota; kingdom Metazoa; phylum Echinodermata; class Holothuroidea; order Elasipodida; family Elpidiidae; genus Scotoplanes; species Scotoplanes globosa. The sequence goes on from JAODAI010488832.1 coordinate 3,645, forward strand.
AAATGAAAGTGTACATTTAATCATATCATGCTTGAATCAAAAGAAAAGTACACCTTTCATCTGATCACGTCGATGAAAATTTATGTCCATATACATGTGACCATATCAATAATCTACTGAATATTCATTGACCCATATACTGGCTATACTGATCATGAAGTTAGTGATCATGCACTGATCATGTGCTGATCATGTTCTTATCAGGTACTAGTTATTCATTGAACATGGTTCGGGCACTGATCATCTTTTGGTTAAATACTGATCATGCACGACGGATCGTGAACCGATCATGCTTTGTTCACATGTACACACGAGTGTCCTGCTGATCATGTACTGAAATTATTTTCGTTGCTTAAATCTATAATCGTTCAATTTCCCGGCCCTTGCAACAACAGCGTATACATCATACCGGAGTCACACAAAGCCTTTTGACAAAACGGCTAAAGCCACCGTAACATAGTCACCATCACTCCGTATTCAAACTCCCGACCTTGTGATCACGAGTCTAGCGCTGCATAAACGGAGATAACTGGCCGTAGTGGTCAGCAGATTAGGTCAGTGGATTAGGTTTTAACTAGATATATAAATTCAAATCACATGAAAGTTACAATAATATACACATGACCCATCACATCAAATTGAGGGATATGTTGTAAATTCATATTTTGAGATACTGATATGGCTGTATAAATGTAACAGCAGTAATATGTCTAGAATAACACAGACAGGAATGCAGACAGTGAAACTTATATTGCATAATCATGGAGTTGGAAATAATTGATAGCTACGGCGGTTAATTTTTAAAGCTACAAAGCACAATGGGACGATAATGAAAATGAAAGTCAAAAGGCCACAATCACTAAATCTTGCATACAACGTTTATGAATGATGTTTTTTTGGATGCAATTGTATCATATAGTTTTTTTCTGAAGAAGGTGCATAACCAACGAACGTTGCTACTGCATATTCATGATATGTAAATAAGTTTCAGAGATTTAATTTTTACAGCTACAAAGCACAATGGGACAATAATGAAAATCAATAACTAAATCTTGCATGTTTTATGAATGATGTTTCTTTTGGATACAACTGTATTATAATTTTGTATGAATAGGTCCGATAATCAATGAACGTTGCCAATGCATATTCATGAAAAGTAAATAATTAACAGGACTCTTCAGCTGTCAATTTTTTACAGAGCTACAAAGCGTAGCGAGACAATAATGAAAACGGAAGCTGAAGGCCACAATTAATTAATTACACAATATTTTATGAATTAGTTTGCTTTTGGCGGTTATTGTATTATATAATTTTGTCTGAAGTAGATGGACAATCAATGGCCATTGAAAACAATAGGTCGTTAATGAGTTTGCCATTGATTGGCTATTGTATTGTAATTTTGTCTGAAGTAGGTGGAACAATAGGCATTGTGCATAAATGTGTAGTAAACACCTGGAAGTGCTTATAATGGCAGTAAAGAGAAAGTGTTGAGTACAATGGATTAACAAAGGATATGAACGCCAAGAAGGAAGTTTCTAAACGCACAGTACAGTACTATACTGCAAGTTGTAGTGTGCAAGTTTCTAAACGCATGTACTGTATTACAGTATAATGAAAATAGGGTAAGTTACATTAATAAATGTTAAGTAATACCAGCATGCATTTACGTCATGTGATGAAAGGCGAAAATAGGACAGACGCTAGGATGACTAACACTATTGTTGCAAGTAATACCGGCATGAATTTACATCAGATGATGAATCATGTGCAGCAGTAATTAAATGTGACAGACACAACAAATGATGTAGTTCATAAGCAACGGGAAAATTAAGTTTTTAACAAGGAAATGAATAATTATCTAGTACCCTGGTCCTTAGTTTCATTTAGTTGGTTGTGTTTAACAGCTCATTTCTAACCGTCCGGTTTAATAGCACCGTCCCCAGAATTTTTCACTAGTTTTATGGTCACTTGATTTTTGACCATGCTCCCATGCTCCAATCCCTTACGCTGAACAGCAATCAAGAAGAAAACATGTACCATTTATGACCCGACCTCCAGTGGTAGTGGACTGAATGGGTGGATCACTGGATGGTTGACCATGCTCCAATCCCATACGCTGAACATCAAGCGAGGAGGCAACACGTACCCTTTCTAAAGTCTTTGGTATGACCCGACCTCCAGTGGTAGTGGACTAAATGGGTAGGGGAGGGGGTAGGCAAAGTACATGATGGTAATTTGTCATGTAAGTGTTGGCTACCAGAATCCTAATTTTATTATATTCCTTGATGCACGTCAAGCTACTTATCGTCTGGGAGAGTTTCAAATATCTCTGCCACATCCACTACCCACCCCAATTTCCCAAAACACAAGCAGCTGGTGGAAATACGACAACAGATTAGATCAAGCTTCCCACCAACTAGAAACTGTAAAATTCTTATAAATTGCAACTTCCTGTCAGGTGGTCATAAAAATTAATTAGGTCAGGCTTCCCACCAGCTAGAAACAATCCCAAAACTGTTATAAATTACAACTTCCAGTTGGATGGTCTTACAATTAATGTAATTGAAGTCAAATTTGGATTTTATTTATTTGAGAAATTTCCTAAGTGCTGAGCTTCATTGCTTCAACAGCCAGAAAACGTATTCATTCGGCTATAACGCTAGTTAGATGACAATCCGCAGATTGGAAGGACACAGTGGATGAAAGAACATAAATTTCTTGTCTTGAATAGAATTAAATAAGGTGATGCAGAAACACGATAAAATAGAGTACAGACTTTCCAGTGAAGAAAGGACACAATAAAATGGAAGATGGCTTTCTAAGGTGGAGGAGCTATACACTGTATATATGAGCCATATGTAGACAAGACACATATATCAAAAGCAGAAATTGGTTGAAATCCAGTCATAAAATATTCAGGAACGTGATATGATAAAAGTGCGAGATTGTAACTGTGGTGATATGATTTGCCGCCGACAAGAATGAAGTGAAAGGAAACTCGATGAAATGGAGGACGGATTTCTAGTGAAGATATGATGCAATGAAACGGAAGATGGAATTCTAAGGTGATGCTAAATACTGTTATTAGGTAAACTATATCGTAGGATCCATTCAGATCGTTGCAACATGATAAAAGTGAAAGATTGTAACTGTGGCGATGTGATTTGGCCGCCGACAAGAACAAAGTGAATGAAAAACAGAAATTGGTCGATTAGAGGGTGAAAAGGAACTCGGTAAAATGGAGGATGGCCTTCTAGTGAAGAAAGGATACAATTAAATGGAGAATAAGCACAGTATGTGTCGTACGTAGACATAATGCAGATGAAAAACAGGAATGGAACAGAAATTGAATGAGACAGGAGTGGAAACGGAAACTTGTGGCGACATAATGTACCCGCAGACTTGATGGAAAAACATGAATTGCTTGAACAGAGAAGGTGAACAAGCAACAGGATGAAATGGAATGAATGAACGAATGAATAGCCTGGAGGATTGACTTCAAGAAATTAAAAGGTGGATGAACTGACATGATGTGCAGCAGACTTAATAGGAAAACAGACATGGATGGATTTCAAGAAATTAAAAGGCACATGGATTTCTAAGGTGGTGGCGCTAATGCGGTTATTGAAAGAAAAATTGCCTGAAGAGGAGATAGTGAAGAATAAATTCGATAAAATTGAGGATGAACTCTACTAGCAAAGAAATACGACGTAGTGAAATGGATAGTGATGCTACTACCGTTGTTGGAAAACATAAATTGCTTGAACAGAGAAGATTGTTGTCGCGTGAAGAAGCAACGAGATAAAATGAAAGGTAGATTTCTAGTACAGAAGCGACGTAAAGGAACAGAGGGAGGTTAATCTAAGGTGATAGCAAGTATTAGTAAGACTAAATCTACGTGCCTTTGATATAGGTGGCCGCCATGTAGCCGTCGGCCGCCGTTTGGCCGTGGAAGTTGACGTCGGTCGAGCTACTCTCGGTCAGGGTGCCAAAGAATCCGCCGGCGCCGCCGTTGTCAGTCGTTAGACTGGTGGCAGCAGACAACCTAGAGCTGCCTGCGGTGAGCGGGAACGGCGGTTAGAGGAGGCGGTGGTTAGAAGGGGTGGTTGGTGGTGGTGGTAGGGAGTGGTGGGTGGAAAGAAAGAGAAAGACGTGGAAATTATGGATGCTCTATATCTAGTACCAACTGGCCAAAGGTTTTTAACAACTGATGATTCAAATGGATGTATCTGCTCGTCTGATAGAGCCTTGATCCGTACCGTGCTAAACCATATCTAGGCTTTCTCTGCGAACATATGCTAACATAGGACCCAACATTACACCTGCTATTGCTACACAGTACAAATGACTGTAGATAACGCCTTACAGAATTCATTTGGTCTGCTAAATTTGATTTTTTTTAATTAATTGCACAGAGGGCACAATTTATTATAAATACGCGCCCGTCGACAAGATACGAGCAAACCACTAAATCCAAATAAGGCGACGCCCTCGGTTTCAAGGGACAAATTAAATTTTAAAGTCAAATAAATTAAACAGGTCTGTAGTAGCATGGATGTGTTCCTGCTAAAAGGCAGATAATTAGAGCCATCGACTATTTCCATTCACCAATGTGTCCGGCTTTGTCTGTAAATTAATGTTAGTGCAGAGATAAATTATATTTTGTACATGTGTCTCGTGCAAATGGTTATTGGTACGTTGGCAAAAGCTGTTGCCCGGTGGACAGTAAGGGAAGAATGCGGCATAACAAGTGACCCAACCAAACACCAGCTTAATTAATTAATGCAACGTTAGTTTATCAACTAAACAGATTATCTTTATCATCAGTTTCGTGGGACAGTCTATGGAGGTTCTACACCTGGCGGTCACAATGCCAATAACATACAACTGCAGACCTTCATTTACAAGGGGCGCCGGCGAGATCGTGCTCCAAGGCGCTCTTGAAAAGTGCCCAGGAAAGCAATTAATTGCTCCCCTTAATCTCCAAGGAGCTGAATGTACAGCTCTCCTGAGATTCTCGTACGTGAAGGTCTGCAACCGTTTCTGCCAATCAGCAACACTATACTAATGATGATGCAACGCGACATAATGCACACGTCATGCGCACAGATCCATTTTTCAGTGAGTGACGTAAAGACTTAGTGCAGAACCTCTACAAGGACGATTCGACACAAGTACCTCCGACCAGAGTACTAAGTCACATCTAGTGGACCTGGACTAGAGGTAAAGTAAAGCTGAAAAGATTCCGACTTTACAGGATTGATTGATTGAATAAGGATTGATTGATTGAATAAGTTTTCTGGCGCTTTTCAACAAAGAGGTTATACAGAGCCGCCCAAAACGATAGTGTTGGTTAGAATATTGTCATCATTCATCGCTGTGGTCTTTCTAACCCACAGATTACCAATATAAATCCGTCAAGACAATTAATATACAGAGCATTCAACATAACTCCAGAAATTTGGTAACAAGACTGGACTGACATTTCCATGGTCAGCTGTTAACTAATTTAACGTCTCATTTCTAACCTTTTAGGTTTAAAAGCAGAGTTCTCTCTGAATTTTTTCCTCGAGGATCACTGAATTGTTGACCTTGCTCCAATCCCGTACACTGAACATCACGTACCATCTTCAAAGTAGCGAACACGAAACCACGGTCTCCTGACGTACAGGCAGTAACTTTTTATTGTTGTACACAATTGTTTTTTTACTAGTTGAAAATTTGTAGGTAAGAAACATTGTATGTATGCAAAATGGCCCCGATTTGACCACTATTTTTCCCCGTACATGCAGACGCACAAACCATTGTGACTGTTGTATATAATTTTTGCACATGGTTGCATCCTATCAAATCAACTTACTTCGTTTGTGTTTACCAGTGGGTGACTTCCTACTGTCCAGCAGAAGAGACCCGGCGGAGCCACTGCGCTCATTTAGAGCCTTTGCCTGGACGGAACAAAAATAAAATAGCGTTGTTGAAATATATCTCACATTTTTGTAACAAAGCTAAAAACAGATAGTACCAACATATTCTACAAGCTACATTGAAGTGCTCGAGTGCCAGAGGTCCCGGGTTCGATTCCCGGCCGAGCGCTGTGTTATTAGGCAAAAACACTTTATCCCTACCTCAGCTTCACTCAGACTGGAAAAATTAGTACCAGCATTGCTGGGAAGCTATACCTGCGATGGACCAGCGTCCCGTTCAGGGGGAGCCATTGGCTTTCATCCGCTTGCGCTACAGAAACTAGAGTTAAGCACCGGCACCTGGTGGGCCGTCGGAGCCCAGGGAGGATTTAACTTAATATTGAACAACGAACAAGCTTTGTCAATGGATTACTATACAACGCAAAATTACCATTGTATGTATGCAAATTGGCCTCGATTCAACTACTATTTCCATGTTCTATACTAAGAATTGTACTTGTTGAAACTAGCTTGTGCCATGTATTTCTACAAGTAATTACAAATTATACAAGCATGTAGCTTGTAGGTGTAGCTTGTACAATGGGACATCCAAAATACAATTATTGCCCCAAAATTACATACATGACCCCGATTAAAATAATGTGATGAATGCGAGACATGTCCCTGCTTTTGCAGTGTCATATATTTTTCAGAAACAATTCATGACATTGTCACCGTTGCTGTAACACACTGAACGCAGTGCATCACCGAATCTTTAGTACTGCACTACATAAAACATCATCATGCAGGAAACCTGTACAAGTGACACCATGATGCCGTACAAAGCAGCCCTAATTACATTTGCCTTCGGTTTACTGCGGCACACGTTCATCTATCATGCACGCCCCACATGAGCCCCGTAGGGCTAATCTATTAATGGAGCATGTGCACACAAATAACACTTGCGTGCGCGTGCATTGGTCACGACTTTCGGCTTAAAATAATATTTATCGCCCGCGTCGCTAATGTTGTGCGCTGCTCTTCCGACATCTTTGGTGGGAGTTCTGCGATAATGCCCAACCTGCCCTGCCGCCCCCTCATAGATATTATGTCGTCTCGTCGATAAATTGTGACAAAAAATTCAACAACCATCGCTCTTCTCCCGATCGAGAGCATGTATACAGAGGTTGATGAATGTACGATACGCCAGACACAAACGTGTAGTTTACAAACATTAACTCACGGATTGACAGGCCACCAATGGTAAGGCCAACTGCTAGAGTGTCGTCCATGAATCACTCCAGATACAATTTAATTAAACGAAAGGCTTCACATTTAACCGGGGGTTACTTCGTGTAGGCCGGATAATAACCCAATAAGTGCGGGCAAACCACAATACTTTTCATATCAACTCATATCCACTACATAGTCTAAATAGCATATTTCAGGAAGGCAGGGAGGAGGGCGTCAAGTTAGATATTGACTATCAGAATGCTCCTCCCAGCATCAAAATTTCATCGTGAATCTGAAAATTAAAGTAGATGCATGGTGAATGAACTAGTGATATGTGGTGAATGTTCATGGAGTGAACTGTGTACAAAATCATACATCTTGTTGTTGGGTTATATTTCAGGAGAATCAACAAAACAAAATAATTCTGGTGCATCTTTGACTGTCAAATATTGCACATTTGTGAACTGGGGTGAACTCTTGAGGGGGCGGGGTGAAGATTACGATTGACACCTGCATAAGTACTAAAACAGCCCATGCACAAACATATTTACAGATTAAACAGATTTAACGTATAGATACATTATTTTCAAAAGTGCACTTCCGTGGGAAAATGATAATTCAAAACGTGAAAATAGCTCTCAAAGCAAAAAATACCCTGGCTCTTTCCGTTGCTTCACGTCGGCCAGTAAAAGTTCCTTCGTGAGGAGAGCGGGGTAAAAGTTATTTCATGAGGGGAGGGTGGTTAAAAGTTAATTCACGAGGGTGTACTCACCGGGGGTGGGCCACAGACGGCCATGTACTGTCGATTACATTTCTTGTGCACCATCACCTTGCAGTCCACGCACTTGTAGCCCTGACGGCCCAGGCCCCATATGCGGTCCTGGCAGTAGGCACACAGCGCCCTCTATAGGATGAAAACAGAAATTGTTCATGAGAGTGGTCGGGGGGTTAAATCTATATTTTCAAAGCACAATTATATTGGAGAGGTTTGTTCATGCTCCAATCTTGGCAAATTCGATTATAATGCTTTCAAAAGCAGTTTCAAATTACATTTGAAAAGTCATTTAAATTAAAATTTACCTTTCCAAATGATAACATTTTGCTTACGTTGGAATAACTTTTAGGTGAGGATCATAGATAGTTGTTCATGCTCCAATCATGTCGCTGTACATCAAGCGTGGAGGCAACATACAGGTATGGTTTTAAGATATTGAATGATCCGATTTCCAGGGGTCGCGAACCAACGCAGACTTCAAATCCTGTGTACTCGGTCTCCCAGGTTCAAGGCAAATTCTCTTACCGTTGTCCCAAGTGGATTGATTGATTGGGTTTCCGGACCCCTTTCAACGCAGCGGTTATACGAGCCAACGAAAGCCTTCAAAATGCCAGTTAAGATCCACTGGAATATAAACATCATCACTCCATATACAAACTTCTGACCTTCCGTTCACGGGTACCACACTCTATTAACAACTGAGCTAACCGGTCCAGGTGACAAAAATCCGTTAATTTTCTACATGCCAGTCACTTTTGAGACTCTTGTTGATTGGGTTTCCCGACCTTTTTCAATGCGCGCACCAACAACCTTTGATATACCAGTTTGAGCATGGGCGAGTCATAATTACATTGATAATTACATTGACTGTTTGTGACTGCGTTGTTAATGTGTTGCATCATAGGAGAGCACCCACGGCTTCACCCAACCCTAAATCTACCACATTTTATATAATACAACTTTACAGTTCAATTTTAACCTACCTACATCGTACAATCTGTTCATGAATATAACTTAACATGAAAACTGAAAGCCTGTCAAAATTAACAGGAAGTGTTCAAATTTGGAAGGCTGTCAAATATTGCATGGCCAAAATAAACAGTGGAGAGCAAAGAGAGAGAGGGTTGTTTCTCTTTCACTACATGGCACTACAATTGACAGTACTCTAGCAGGAAATAACTATGATTCTGAAGCTAATCACACAATGTTGAAAGCCAACAATGACAATGTGACCTTTGACCCACAGGAAACTGTAGGGCTGTATGGATAATATACAGCCCAGTCCAAAGACAAACCCCTGGCTGATGATCAAAAAGTACACAGTAACAGTAATTTGCCTGCCTGGAAGGCTCATTTAAATTCACAGAGCTAAACGACCAACCAAAATGGAAAAAGCCTAAATGGAAAAAGCAGACCTTCATTTATAAATCAATATGTTTCCTGGCCCTTTTCAACACAGGGGTTATGATCAGTGGTTATGAACCACCCAAAGCCTTTGATATACCAGTTAGAGCCACTGGAATATAATCATCACTCCGGATTCGAACTCCTAACCTTACGATCATAAGTCCAACGCTCTATCAACTGAGCTAAGGAGCGCGATCTCCAAGGCGCTCCTGAAAAGTCTTCAGGAGAGCAATCAATTGCTCTCCTAAAAAATACTAATATATGCTAATATTGGGTCTCAAATCGCAATGTATATATACACCGCCATTACATTAAAAACATAGACCAGAAAAAATGTGTGATATGTTCAGGAGAGCAAATATCTCTCCTTAAATGTCACAGGAGCTCCTTTTGCAGCTCTCCTGAGATTCTCATACGTGAAGGTCTGAAAAAGCCGATATTGCTGATAAATTATAACTTCCAAGTCAGGTGGACATTAAAATCATGAGAATTTCAAATGTGATTTTTTTGAAATTGACAAAGTCGTTCCAATGGGAAAACTGTGATTGCTCACTTTGGTATGACTTGGCTTCGGATTCAATCACATAGAGACCTCTACCATTTATGTGTTCTTACTGGTATACCTGCATCGAGGCTACATTAGTTCAAGATAGATTAGTTACATTAAAGTCCCATACAGGTCATTTAATTTTGGTTGGTTGTGTTTAACGGCTCATTTCTAACCTTCCGGTTTAATAGAGCCGTCCTCAGAATTTTTTCCTAGTCGAGGATCACTGGATTGTTGACCATGCTCCAATCCCATACGCTGAACATCAA